>JBAGKK010251804.1:10692-42787 GCA_037177015.1 Euceroptres primus | reverse complement strand
TATATTACTTAACTATATTTAGAACATTAGTAACAGTTTTATATGTATTTACAACTGATAATCCCGATAGTGAAAGGAAAGCCCTCGATGTCGAACATACCAAACGTGCTGAGATTTAACTGTATGCAATTCACTCGTGCTGATCACTATTGTGTTTCGAGTACGACTTCTCCATTTTCTGCCACGTTAATTAGCTTTTTAAACAACCAGAGAAAACAGAACTGGCACTTGCAGTCGGTCAAGGATGCTTGCTATTTAGAGAATGAGACTGCGATGATTGTAAATTGTTGCTGGGAAAATTTGCACCTGAGTCGAAGAGAGATTTATTGGCGAATTGTTTGCTTGATAAAAATTATTGTAGTGTTTTGAAAAATGTTTACAAAATGTGTTTACAAAATTATTGTAATGTTTTATGCAGATTTTTTCAAGTTTAATTCACGAAAATCCAATTTTTGTTATCAAAACTTTGTTAATTAATCCTGAAAAAAATAATTTTTTTTGCAAAGTAAATCTTTCTCTTAATAAATTTTCATTTTTGTTGAAAGATTCTGGGATACTTCGTGGGTAGATACACAGGAAAAAGGTCTACTTTATGTCACAGCTTGTTTTCGGTGTTCTTTGTCTCCATGTTTAGTGCATAAGTCTATCCTTCTTTCTCGGGTCTTAAAAGTGTTACAGCTTGAATTGAGCCCCATTTTTGACTTGAAACTAGACTTTTTTTCCCCTGTGTAGAGACACGGGATAGAATATTGGAGATTGAGCTTTTAAGTTCTTGATAAACTCGATTTCTGCATTAATAATTTCGTATCTCGATTTAAAGACTGTTTCACTTTGACAATTTACTTAAAAAAAATTAAGTTATAGAAAGTAATTTAATTGTTTAGCCTCTGAAAAAAATCGAAGTGGCCGCTGGATCGGAAAATTATCAGGAATTTTTTAAGACCGAGAATTTTATTTAAAATAATTTCAGCCTTCGCTAAAAGGGTTTTAAGGGGATATTATAGTGTGATGGTCACTTTTTCACATAATTTTTTCGGATTTTTTTTTTTAAATTGAAAAGCAATATGGTTTTGAAATATTTTACACTGTATTGGCACACATTTGAACTACGATATACATTTTTTTTAAATAAAAATATTCAAAATGGTGATCGCTGCACTTGCTCAAAAATGAGACTTCAAAAAAAAAAGTGCCCGGGCGGTGAGCATGATTCCGGCTCTCCAGGTAATCTAAAAGCAAAAAATCAAAGAGATTCTTAAAATGTATACTTGCGGCTATTGTAGGTAGTAGAATGAAAAGAAAAATTAAAAATTTTCAAAATGGCGGACTTTTGAAAAAACTTTTTTTCACGTTTTTTTTTTATTTAATGGGCCATAACTTTTTAAAATTAATATTTAAATCTAATTCTACTACAGACGATAAGCACACGTTTTCTAAGCACGTGTACCAAACGAAAATCCAATTGAAATGTATTATTGAGATATCGTGCTTACCGATTTGTTTTGAAGCCTCAACTTCAACAGACTGTAGCGCAGCCATTTTCTTTATTTTTATTTAAAAAATTATTTTGTTAATTTAAATGTATGCTAATATAGAGAAAAAGTTTTGATAATTATACTGCTTTACTACTTTCTTTAAAAAAATCCGAAAAAGTGATACAAAAATGTACCTATCACACTAGAATACCCCCTTAAATAAACAACCAAATTGAAGGTGAAGAAGAAAAATTATCGACGAGGAATTTTTTTCCCGTAATTGAACTAGCCACCTTGTGAATTGCTCTTCCTCACTCGAGGTGTAACACCACGTGCAAAGAAAGTGTCCGTTTAAAAAGACCACAAAGCTAATTTGAACAGATTTGTCGAGATTGAATCGACGTGATAGTAAAAATAACAGTAAACTGCTGCGGTCACCGTGAAACAGCAAATTGATTTTTAATCGGCAAACCGCAGGCTAGCGCGATACAAGAAACGCGTGGTGAAATTTAATGAAACGAACGATAAAATTTCCTCGCTTTGACAAGAACGCCCCGTTGCATTTTCTATGAATTCACCGTTGGAGCGAGCAAAAATAAAATCGACATTTCAGTCAATCCGTTACTCAGTGAACGATCCCATTCACTGTCATTCCTTTAACCATCGGTGATAAAACTCTGATGTGAGGCAAATCAACCATTCGTTTACGCTTCAATTCTTCCAGCTCGACACTTGCAATTTATTATAGACTAGCCAACAAATTTTCGTGCTCTAGATCTTTTAATTTTTTATAAATAAGTCAGTCTACCGACAATAAGAAAAATCCAGCTCACAGAGGCAATCTTTTATATAATTTTTTTTCTTTTTTTTGTATAAATGTACAGAAAAAGTTTCCCCAGAGAAACTGTTTTATTTATACTTAAAATATTGCATTTACTCGAGCTATAATGCACGGTGAAGTGGGTTTTCCGGTTAATTCCCTCGTTCCTCGAGGTCCACGTGCACGCTCGCCCTTTCCTTGACTACAAAGCTCGAGCGTTTTGGTATGTGAGCACGCCAACTTTCCAGATGTTCATTTCTGCCAAAGTAACTGCGGACGTTTTTCTCTGCAGCGATTCGCGTACGTTTTGGATTATCCTTTCGCCTTTGCTCTTTTTATATGAAACCGCATATGTGCATTGTGCAATTCTATTACAGACACACACAAAGCATTCAATATGCATATACAGTAAAAAAAATACTTAAAATTGTTACAGCTTTAAAATGATTTGGATTAAATTCCGTAAAATTTTGTCTTAATTTAACCCTCGGAGCACACGCAGGGTCTGTCAGACCCTGTCCTCAAGTTTCGTCCTGAATATCTTTTAGGCAATTTAAAAATTGGCGGGCCTGAGGAAATTGAAAAAATTAAAATTTTTTTAGAACATTTTTTTGTTGCAAAAAAACTTTTTTTGATGTGTGAATAATTCTAACAGTACATTTAAACTACACGAATTGATTCTACAATGTTTAAAGAATATCCGAGAACTTTTTCAAGTTGATTGGATGAGTAATTGTGAAATGGTAGGGCATCAAAAAGTGTAGAGTCTCACAGACCCACAGTGTGCTCCGTGATCGAAAAAGTAGGTGTGCGCTCCGAAGGTTAAGCACTAATTGGCCTAAATTTAATAGGGTAAGTGAACCAGTGGTTGAACGTGCTTGAACACGATTTTTTAAATAAGGAATAGCAATTATTAACCATATTATTTTAAACCTCCTTAAATTTACAAAAAAGTATATATTCTGACAGTTACAGCAATATACATCAAATATGATTAAATTTATCATACAATTGATGAAAAGTATTTTTTTAACGATGGTCACAAATGAGCGACTGAAAGTAAAAACGGGACAAAAAAGTTTGTGAGTAAAAATGGAACATCAATTTTTCGGAGTAAAAAGAGAACAAACAAATTTTCCGAGTAAAAACGAAACAAAATTTCTGCAGAGTAAAAATGCAGCAAACTAATTCTCCGAGTAAAAACGGATCAAACGAGCGCACGGCTTGTGGGAGGCGATATATCCCCTCCCACTAGCCGTGCGCTCTAACTTTACTGATATTTTTGATTGATCCTGCGGTCCGGCACTGAAAACCATTGGGGTAAATTCTGCCGTCCAAATTAAAAAGATACACAAGTGACATTGTCGCTTAGGTCGACTTTTCCATTGCTAGGTTTAAGAGAATAACCCTAAACCACAAAGTCACTTATGTATCTTTTTACTTTGGACGGCAGAATTTTGTTGCATCTCATTTTGAATAATTTAAAATAATTGAAAATTTCATTGTGATTTCAGTTGTTTTCGAGTCTGATTTTTGTTGCAACTCATTTTGAGAAAAATTCAGTGTTAAATTGAGGATCGACGTTTTACTGTGATTAAACGTCTCTTTTTAACAAGGAAACTCTGAGCAAACATCCCCCGCAGAGAAAAAGGGAAATTTTTAATTATTGAGAAAGCCCTGATTTATTTTGGGGGCCACTTTCTCCAAAAAGTGGGAATTCTACAGTTTTGCAACCGTTGTTGCTTTTTTCTAAGTTAACTGTTATTTTTAATCCAACCCGCTGTTCGGTAAACGTTTTTTTGTAACAAGGAGACTTATTAAAAGATCCGGAGCAAAGAAAAGTGGAAATTTATAATTATCGGGAAAGCCCTGATTTATTTCGTTGGCCAGTTTTTCCAAACAGTAGAAATTTGGCATTTTTGCAACCGTTTTTGTTTTTTTCTAAGTTAACTAACATTTTTAACTGATTCTGCGCACGGCTGATTGGAGGGGATATATACCCTCCCACCAGGCGCGCGCTCGTTTCTTCCGTTTTGTACTCGGAGAATTAGTTTGTTGCATTTTTACTCCGAAAAATTTATGTTCCGGTTTTACTCACAATTTTTTTTTGTCTCGTTTTTACTTTAAGTCGCTCAAATTTAGAAATGTAGCAGTAAGGGCTTTGAATTAACGCGTTCGCTAATATTGAAAATTCTATGGTAAATAAACATTATCTAATGTAAAGTTTTTTCACCGATAAATATAAGGTCATCATTTTAATATTATGTCAAAATTCCTTTAATAAAACTTAATAGTAATTAAAAAATGAAATGTTCAATTACCGATACTTTTTAGGCTACGTTTAGCGAATGAACAGATTTCTGCTGGAATTCTCATGTCACATGTGTGACATGAATTGTCATGTGAAAAATACATGAAAATTATAATAAAAATCATGAGAATGTATAAAAATACCTCATACACATAACTGCATAAAAAGATCTAAGGACTTCCTCAATTTCTCATGTTTCTAAAAGTGGTATTTGATATTATTGTTGTTAACCTAAAACAACCTAACTTTTTGAAATTCGATTACTCATTCTTTTGTCCAAATGTTAAAATTCTAAATATTCATTCACTAAAACACTGAAAAAGTCGTTTATTTACTGCCTCATCTGTGTTCATTTATTAACTCACGAGTTCATTTACTTCTATATATTTGCACCTACGTTATTTATTTCTTAATATCTCTTTAAATAAATTCGTTTAAGCTTTGAGAAATTTTATTCCAATAATTTAAAGTAAATAATATTGAAAAATAACATATAACCAAACTTTTATTTTTTATTGTTTATTTTAAGGAAAACAAAGTTGCCATTTATCTTAAGTGGTCATTCACTGGTACATTAACCCTACCACGGTACCTAAATCTCAGAATTGAGTCTTAAATTCAGAATCAATTTTGCTAACATCCAGACAAATTTTACTGAATTTAATCCAAACTATTTTAAGGTATAACAATTTTAAGTATTCTTTTTTACTGTGTAGCGGGCATTATTTCTCAAGTGTACTAAACCCAAAAAATGAAGTTCTCCGATCGCACTCAAATTTACAAAAAGTTTAGTCCTATTGGATGGCACTTCAAAAGAGAACAAAATATTGATCATTTTGGTCAAAAACTCGTCCAACGTTTTCGATAGCCTTTTTCCCAGTCTTTCGAATGAAATTAAAAAAATAGAAAAAAATAATATTTAGCCGTCATTTTTCAAAATCAACAATATTATTGATTTTTTTTGTTGAAGTTCGACCCCTTTTTTCTTTTTTTTGAACTAAAAATAAATCTTGAGTTGTTCATTTTAAGATCCCTAAGTAGCAAAACGTCGTTTTCTGTTGTTTTCGAAAAATTGATTTTCCAGTAACCTGGTATATTCAAAAAAATTTCCTATGCACGAAAAAATTACGGAAAAATTGATTGCAGGCACAGTTTTTGATACAATATTGTAAAAATGGAAATTCCAAAAAAAACTTTATTGATTTTAGAATTTTTTGAAAATCGTCAAAAATAAAAATTTTTAAATTTGGTTAATTGCGCGATTTTTATGTACAAGTAACATTTTTACTTATTATATTATGTACATTACATGTGAATTGCACATTAGGAATGGGCAATTAACCACATTAAAAAAATTTCAATTTTTATAATTTGCAAAAAATTCTGAAGTCAACAAAATTTTTTTTTTGAATTTCCACTTTTACAATATTGTTTGAAAGAGGAAAATTGTACGTGCAAAAAATTTTCTGTAATTTTTGCTAGTATAGGTAATTTTTTTTGAATTTATCAGTTTACTTGAAATTCAATTTTTCTAAAGCAACAAAAAACATTTTTCTATTCAAGGATTTTTAAGTAAACATCTCAAGTTTTATTTATAGATGAAAAAAAAGAAAAAAAGGGTCGAGCTTCAAAAGAAAACCGAAAATGTTTTTGATTTTGAAAAATGATGGCTAAATTTTGAATTTTTCAATTTTTTTTTTTATTTCATTCGAAAGACTGGGAAAAAATCTATCGAAAAAATTAGGGTCAAAATTTTTTACACGTCATACATAAAAAGATACTTATCAGAGTTCTGCATTTTATATCCGAAATTCCGTCTGCATCTCTGACCTTTCCAAGAAATGATTCAACTGAAGAAGGTTTCAGTTGCCATTAACTAAAAGTATAGGTACAGCAGAGCACCTGTGTAGTAAAAATCACTTAAAATCTTTAAAATGCAGCACGAAAACTCAATTCTGTCGTTTGAGCCGCAAAATCGAATATATAATCGAAACTGAAAAGTGAAAAATTTTAAACAGTTAAATTTCGAAAACTATCAATTATTGTAAAATATTATTTCAACTTAGCTTTTTAAAAAATAAATAATCAAAAAAGAAACAAAAGACTCGACTACGCAAAATCGGAAAATTTGCACATAACTTGCTGAACCAGCCGAAAAATTAATTTGATGTAAGATAATTATTTTAAAGTATGATTCAGTTTAGTTCAAATGAAAATATAAACTTCAAAATCCCAAATAAACATCAATTACTTCGATGAAAAAAATTCAATGTTTATTAGAGAAACTTGATACTGGAATAAATTCAATATTAATAGCAGATTATGTGAAAAATAAATATTTTAAAAAAATTTCAAAATCTAAAAAAAACAAAAAACTTAATACAAAAGCGATTTTAATGGACTTATTTTATTTACAATATATTTATATAAACTATTATGTAATATATTTATATAAACTATATAAACTATTAGGTTTCAAATTTTCACCAAACATTATGATTTTGTAATGAATAATTACTTCGGAAATGATTTTTTTCGCAATAACATATAATATATCAAAGCAAAGATTCATTTGTAATTTACTGTATTAATTACAAATTAGCATAGGAAATTTGTTGAAATGTCCAAATGTTATGAGATAATATATTTTCTTCCTTTTACTATTTTATTTCTAATTGTGCAATAATTTCATTAAAATATTATAATTTGGTGCTTTTATCAAGTGGTAAACGAATTTTTCAACATACACCTGAATTTTTTTCAATATCTTTTGTTTAACTGCAGGTATTTGCCTGTTTGATTTGAAGTTGGCAAATCAATAACTGTATACATCTGAAATTTGCCAAGTGTCAAACGGGTTGGATAAAAATACGTTTTTTCATCACCGGATACAAGTATATCCGCGGATACGGATTAAAGTGGAGAATTCTGATACTTATATCTGAAATAGAGATTCATTGCGTAGAGTAAAAAAATTTCACCCCTTTTACCTCGGCGAGTTTTTGACCAAACTGATGAATCTTTATTTTTTTTGAAGTGCCATCCAAAAGGGCTAAACTTTTTGTAAATTTGAGTCCGATCGGATACAGTAAAAAAGAATACTTAAAATTGTTACACTTTAAAATGCTTTTGATTAAATTCAGTAAAATTTGTCTGGATTTAAGCAAAATTGATTTGATTTCAAGTAAAATATGTCTGAATTTAAGACTCAATTCTGCAATTCAGGTACTGTGTTATTAAATTTAGATCAATATTGCTTAAATTAAGACATGTTATTAAATTTAATCCAAATCATTTTAAGGTGTAACAATTTTAAGTATTCTTTTTTACTGTGGAGAACTTCATTTTTTGGGTTGGGTACACTTGAGAAATAATGCCCCATAAGTATGTCGACATAATAAATGCGGAAAACAGCGGCTCTTGATAGGCAGTCGATAGCTTCGCCCAGGTGTCTATCTTATCTACCTACCTATTACACATTTATTTCAACTTACTCCTCTTCACAAGATAAATCAGCCTTTCGCACAATCGATAAGAACAAGTTGAGTTCCAATCCAAGATTTATTCACTTTCAAACAAATATCTGAACTGAACATCTGTTTGTGAAGATAGTTATTTCTCCTTCGTTTTCATTTCTCACATCATTTCATTTTATTTATTTGCGGTGGGTGAATCGAGCAAAATATGATTTGAAACGAGCAATTTCCCGTTTGAAAATAGGATAGATTTCTTTTCAAGTGATATGGTTTGCAATTTTTATGGTATTTTACTTTTCAGTGGTTATTCACTTTGTTTTTAGCCCGGAATTTCAGAAATGTATTTTAGCGTGAAGCAAACACAGTTTTCCTTTGAAGTTTTCAGCGCAAATTTTTTTAATCGACTGGAGATCAAAATAACTTGTTCATCCGATATGTTTCGAAATAAAATTTAAAAACGTTTGATAAAAGATACGTGTGTTTTGGATATCATATTGCTTTTTATTTAAAATTTTCTATTTTTCTTTAGGATATGATGTTCTTTAGTGTATGATGTTGGATGTCAATAAAAATTAACATGTTAATTATATTTGGGTATATGTATTTGAAATTAAAATTCAGCATTTTCGAAGTTGAATTTTATTCCAGTGGAAGTGGCTTTCCTTGAGATCAAAGATCCACCGATGTGGAATCGATGTCTGAAGGTCGACCGTAGGCTTAATTCAATTCAGAGGAGGCAAAATCGATATACATAGAAAGGAGGTAGACACTGCAGTTACGAGTGCAGAATAACGTACATGGACATTATCCATCGTGTCCCATGCAAACTCATCGGTGTAGATTTACACAAACGCGTCCGATGCAATTTAATAGCTACCTCGCATCGTAGTTCGCGGTCCTCCGTCGACATCGCTCTTCGCTCTTGAACGCGTCATTTATTAATACACGATGGCATGAAATATGCTCCATTTAAATCCACCGCTAGGCATTTATCACGGGGTGCAATGCTGCTAACGGAAAGTGCTTGATAAAGTCTCAGACTCTGGGAAAAATACCCAGAGAACGCGGCATAAATCAGAACAATCCTTGCACCTTTGTTTTAAAATGCCGTGAAATTTCAGTGAATTTTAAATGTCCAGGAAGTTGGCAACGCTAACTTGAAATTTCGAAAAAATGAAAATTATGCTGATTTGTGCTAGATTTGTGCTCTGTTGTGCCGTAAAAGATTTTTTGAAAAAATAAAAATTTAAGCCCAAAAATCAGAAAACATTTTTTTGCCAGCCTCGCCAATTGGTTTTTTCGAAAAAATCAAAAATGTACTGAATTTCACTAGATTTGTGCTCTGTCGTGCCGTAAAAAATTTTTTGGAAAAATGAAAATTTGAGCTCAAAAATAAAAAAAACGTTTTTATGTCAGCCTCGCCAATTGGTTTTTTCGAAAAAATGAAAATTGTGCTGAATTGTGTTAGATTTGTGCTCTATTGTGTCGAAAAGATTTTTTGAAAAAATGAAAACTTGAACCCAAAAATTATTGTGCTAGGCTAGCACAATAATTATCTCTAATAACAATTTTCACTGGCATTAATATTTTCCAAAGAAATGCAATCTTTTTGAACTTGGAACACGTTTTTGACCAAAAATTTTCAAACATACGAATTTCGACAATCTAAAACTTGTACTTAGTGGTGCTAGGTTAGCACAACATTTATCTCTAATGACAAATTGCACTCAAATTTATATTTTCCCAAAAATGCAAAATTTTTGAACTTAAAACGCATTTTTTACTTAAAGTTTTCAAAAGTACGATTTTCGAAAATCTGAAGCTTGTGCTGAGTTCTGCTAGGTTAGCACAATAATTATTTCTTACGACAAACTACACTCAAATTAAGATTTTCCAAAAGAATGCAATATGTTCGAACTTGGAACGTGTTTTTTACCCAAAATTTTCCAAAATACGAATTTCGAAAATCTGAAACTTGTGCTGAGTTGTGCTAGGCTAGTACAAAATTTATCTCTAATAAAGAATTGCACTCAAATTCATATTTTCAAAAAAAAATTCAATATTTTTGAACTTGAAACGCATTTTTAACCCAAAATTTTCAAAAATACGAGTTTCGAAAATTTGAAACTTGTGCTATGTTAGCACACTAATTATCTCTCATGACAAATTGCACTCAAATTAATATTTTCCAAAAAAATGCAATATTTTTGAACTTGGAATAAGTTTTTGACCCAAAATTTTCAAAAATACGAATTTCGAAAATCTGAAATCGAAATCGAAAATCTAAATTGCGCTAGGCTAGCTCAATAATTATCTCTTATGACAAACTGGAATCAAATTAATATTTTCCAAAAAAATGCAATATTTTTGAACGTGGAACGTGGTTTTTCCCCAAAATTTTGAAAAATAGGAATTTCGAAAATTTTAACTTGTGCTGAGTTGTGCTTGGTTAGCACAATAATTATCTCTGATGACAATTTTCATTCAAATTCATATTTTCCCAAAAACACAATCTTTTTGGACTTGCAATAAATTTTTGACCAAGAAAAGTCAAATTTTTTTAACTTTGAAATATTTTTTTTGGAGGTTGGATTAATAACTTATATTTTATTGGTTTTTGAGGCTTTCTTTTTATTCCTCTATTTTTATTTTGGTATTTTAGATGTTGATTGAGGGTGGCTTGTCCAAATTTCGTCGTGGATTTAATTCTTGAAATTTTTTAGGAAATTTCTTGGATTTTTGGTAATTGTTAATTTGATTTTGGACGTTAATGTGCTAGCCTCGCATAACGCAGCACAAGTTTCAGATTTTCGAAATTAGTATTTTTGAAAATTGTAGATCAAAAACTTATTCTAAGATAAAAAATATTGCATTTTTTTGGAAAATATTAATTTCAGTGCAATTTGTCATTAGAGATAATTATTGTGCTGGCCCAGCACAACTCAACACAAGTTTCCGTTTTTCGAAATTCTGAAATTGATCATTTTTTTGTTTTTTTTTTAGTCGATTTTTTCGACAATGGTTCATAAAATCAAATTTTGGTTTGCGGCAAATTTTGGAGTGACTTTTATACTTGCCAGCACAAAATTTGTTTTGAAAAAATTTTGAAAAAACCAATTGGCAAGGCTGTCATAAAAATGTTTGTTTTTTATAATTTTTGGGCTTAAATTTTCATTTCTTCAAAAAATATTTTACGGCACAATAGAACACAAATCTAGCACAATTCAGCATAATTTTCATTTAAAAAAAAAAAAAACAAACCCAATCGGCGAGACTGAAATGAAAATGTTTTATTTTTATTTTTGGACTCAAATTTTCATTTTTTCAAAAAATCTTATACGGCACAATAGAACAAAAATCTAGCACAATTCAGCACAATTTTCATTTTTTCAAAAAAACCAATTGGCGAGACTGACATGAAAATGTCTTTTTTTTTATTTTTGGGCTCAAATTTTCATTTTTTCAAAAAATCCTTCACGCCACAATAGAGCACAAATATATCACAATTCAGCACAATTTTCATTTTTTCGAAATTTCAAGTTGGCGTTGCCAACTTCCTGGACACGAATTTTAAATAATTCTGTGACGAATCAAATGACTTAGCTACACGCGTTGGCAGAAAAATATTAGGTTTTTATATGGACTTTCAAATTTTTTTGTGGATTACCTACATTTTCTAAATCTTTAAAAAGTATTTTGATGATGAATATTTTAATTGATTGTGGTGTGTTGAAGTCACGTTTTGGCACGACTTCTGAATATTTTCTAAAATGTGTCCGGTACTTTCCAATGTTGTGGAATTTGAATATGGAATTAGTGAAAGATATATTACGTCATTTTTATTACCTGCTTTTTAATATATTTTTGATATTACATATATAAAAAAATTGTATACCTAAATGTATATAAATAATGACCATATATTAGAAATTCACAAGTGCATTTTCCAGAAGAAAGTACATTATCATTTATTTCGACACTTTAAAAACTGTTATCTTAAACCTAAAAGTCTTTTAAAGTTTCGAAATTCTTTGAATTTATTGAAATCTAAAAGGTTATCATGGGTTGCCCAAATTATTTTTCATTTAACTCTTGCGATTACTTTTATATAATTTAATTTCACATTTTAGATAATCGTTATAAGTCTAACTTTTATTCAGTAAATATTTATTTCATATACCTCGAAAGCATTTTTCTGACAAAGCATTTTTTATATCAAATATTTGTTTACAGTTTTGTTTGTTTATATCAAACATTTGTTTACAGTTTAGCCATTAAGTTTTGATTACTACCGGGACTAAATATTGCATTGAGTATGTTGCTTAAGGTTGTTTCTGTACATGAAACTTCATATTACACTGTCATGCTTTTAATGCAAAATAGATTGCTTCTGTCCTGTGATGAAAAGCATTTTGCAGTTGACTTTTTAATCACTGAATTTTATCGCTTGGAGAATACTCGATTTGACCTTATGAAATGAGCCGATGAGATTTACGTGTATAAAAACCTAAGTCTCTTTTAGCTTTATCATTTGCAACTTGTACCTCATCCAAGAGGAAGAGTCTTTCATCAGCTAGCTAGCACACTTTTCTAGCGTAACCGACGGGCTGTTTTATGAAGAACATTATTTCCGGTTCGACGAGTACGCTGAAAGAGCTGCTAGTAAAAACATCTTCGGTGAATAATTTAAATTACGCTCTCCGTT
This sequence comes from Euceroptres primus, assembly GCA_037177015.1. Lineage (NCBI taxonomy): Eukaryota > Metazoa > Arthropoda > Insecta > Hymenoptera > Figitidae > Euceroptres > Euceroptres primus. The sequence continues at coordinate 30,000 of JBAGKK010251804.1, read as the reverse complement.
TATTTGAAACTTCGTGTCCGCAAAATGAAAATCGTCTACAAAAAACATCGGATTTTTCGCGAAACGTTTTCCTCGATTAGAAACTTCAGGGGTTAAAATAAAAAATGAATTTCGAAAGCGGAGATTCTAAATAGACCAGAATAATTTTCAAGTGTATAAGAGAGAAAATTAATCTGGTAGTTCCATTTTGCGAAATAATTACGGGGAAAATAGAATCTTTTGATATTTTTTAAGGCACTTCATATGTTCACCTGCTTCCCACGTCACCTTTGCTTTTATTTTATTATTTCTGAACATTGTTCCACAGTCCAGTGAGCATTTGGTTGAAAACACTTTTTAGAGCATGCTGCAAGCTTTTCATCAGGGCCGCTTAATTGGAAAGTATTGGCCACAAACCACCAGGCTGACGCGAGATTCAGTTCCTTTGAATGGTCCGGTTAGAATGAAAAAGAATAATTTCAAAAGCACAATATTGCGTTTTATTGTGCGGGAGAATTAGGAGTTAACTGGTTTCTTTTGATTATAAGTTGATTTTCTAAATTCAATGAACGTTCAAAACACTAGCACAGAAAATCTCAAAGGTATCATTTTAATCTGCAGCAAAATGAGAAATCGAAAAATAAAAAACTGAGACAATAGAATAAATGATCCACTTCAGGTCAAAATAATATTGCTGTAGAAAATAATACCCTACGATTTACTGTAAGAACGGTCCAAAATAATTTTTTTTATAGAGAAATGCGATCTATCCCATTTTGTGCGATTTTCGAAAAAAGAAATTGCGTATTTTTTGTTTTGTTTTCAATATTAACCCGTGTTACCGAGAATTTTAAATTAACATGAGATTTTACCTAAGGATAGCTCATTTTTTGAAAAAATGGCAAAGATAACTACTTATTATCAACGTTTTGCAAATTAAAGTTTAGTAACTTCTTAAAGAATTTTCAACAAATAATTTCCACCGAATAACCTGTTTTTTTGACCCCCCACCCCAAAGCCCTTTACATTGTGCCCAGAAAATGCCCCAAAAAATGGAACTAGCAGTTTTATGTAAAATTCATGCTAAAAATGCAAATTTTGGAATTTTTCCAACATGAATTATATTTATTCGATAAGTGACGAAATTCCAAGTATTTCCCAACTAATTTTAAATTGCCTAAACAATTGCTGTTTGTTTGAACAATTGTATTTTCCCTGTAAATCATAAGTTTGTATTTTTTTGGATTACTGACACAGAAAATGAATGTTGGGAATAATTTTTCGTTTTAGATATTTTTCAATCGTTTAATAAGTTTCCATTTGTTTAAATTTTTTTCGCAAAGATAATTCAAAGTTATTATTTTCTGGTATAAATGACACATTGAATGAGTATTGAGAGTAATAATATTTGTTTAAAACACTTTTCAATTGTTTAATCAATTTCCATTTGTTTAAATTTTTTCGCCAAAAATCATGAAAAGTTAGTCTTCCGAAATTAGTGACACATTCAATGAATGTCAGGTGTAATATTTTTTGTATCAGACATTTTGCAATTGTTTAAACAATTACCAATCATTAACTTTTAACTTTTCATAGAACGGAGAAGAAAATTCTAATTTTTTCTTATCTTTTACACAATGTCGCTTATTATTTTCATCTTTCAAAACTTATACTTTCATTATTTAAACAATAATCATTCGTTTAAAAAAGTTTTGCAGTAACTAATGGACTTTTTTGGTGGACTTGTTTTATATATTTAAATTTCATTCAGTCCAAGTTTTTCAGAAAAAAAACTGCCGCAGCCCGAATTCAAACCGGGAACTTCCTAGAGTAACGAACACGTCAATGTAAAAATAAGTTTCCATCATTACAATCCGATATGGGAGAAATTTTATTTTATAAAATTATAAATTATATAATTATATAATATATATACAATTATATAATAATGATATAAATTATATATTATATATATGTATATATATATATATATATACAATTATATATAATTATGTAAATTATATATTATAAATTATATATAATATATAATATATATACTATTAATTATATAATTATATAATATATACAATTATATATTTATAATTATATAATAATATAATATTTATAATTATATAATTATAAATTATACATTTTTTTCTGGTGGACTTATTGAGGCAGTTAAATTATGTTAAGAAGAAGGGTTATAATTTTTGTTTCAAGCAGTTTCTTCTACGTGAAATTCACAAGAAAAAAATAACTATCCTTAACTTGCTAAAAAAATAGCTTAAACAAATGATTTTTGTTTAAACAATTGGAGTATAAGTTCTGAAAGAAGAAAATAATAAGCGACATTGTGTAAGAGATTAGAAAAAACTAGAATTTTCTGCATATTTCTCATAAAAAATTAAAAGTGAATAACTAGTAATTGTGTAAACAATTGCAAAATGTCTGGAATAAAAAATATCACTAATTACTATATCACTAATATCACTAAATCATTATCCTAACACTAATTAAGTGTGTCACTAATTTCAGAAAATACTAACTTTTCATGATTTATAAGGAATTGTTTAATTTACCCACAATGACCCCCAAAGAGTATAAAAAAACTGTAACCCCCCCCCCCCCAAATTGACCCCACCCCCACAATTTTTTAATCAAACAGTAATTATTGATACAATTTAAAATTAGTTAGAAAATACTTGAAATTTTATCATTTATCGAATAAAAATAATTCGTTTTGAAAAAATTCTAAAATTCGCACTTTTAACATGAATTTTACATAAAACTACTAGATTTCATTTTTTGGGGCATTTTTTGAGCACAGTATAAACGGGTTATGGGGGGAGGGTCAAAATTAAAGGTTATGTGGTCGAAATTATTCGTTGAAAAAATGAGCTTTCCTTATGTAAAATCCCGTTTTAATTTCAAAGGCCCCGGGGCACGGGTTAATATTGAAAAAAAAAATAAATAAATAAAAAATACGCAATTTCTTTTTTCGAATACCACAGAAAATGGGGGATCGCGATCCTCTATCATAAAAAAAATGTTTGTAATGCATTTTTTGACCACTCTATTCAATACGCTAGTGTCAAAAAAAAAATATTACATCTCTTCGGAGCACAGAAATTTTTATTGATTAAGGATTCCTTTTTTCTCAGTTGTAGGGGAATCTGACAAATCATATTGTCATATCGTGCGATTATGAAGGTACTAATGCATAATAACCATTATAATTTAATGCCTGGCAAATCCAAACCATGAATCTACTTCCCAGTACTCTATAAATCTACGTAAAAAATCTCTTCCGCTCGGGTGATTTATTATTTTCTGTTTCCGTAAGGAGACTACGTCTCTGAAGCGTAATGCCTCTCCTAAGTTGCAGTCAGTTCTCGAACAAACAGCCCGATTTGAGGCACCACCCGCTGCGTTATGATGTTTTTTCCCCCCAGCTATAATAGAAGCCGCCGAAAATAAACGAACAATTCTTGTAGCTGTGGGTATATAATTTGATCTGAGGACTACTTAGTGGTGACCAAAGGCACGTTTCTTAAGAAAAACAATCCCGTGCAATAGTTCGTACAAAACGCACGTTTTCGATGTTGCACCGACGTGTGGGCCGGTTTATATTGTGATCTATTATAAGCTCTGGGTGCTTCCATAAATAAATTCACCAGCTACCACGGTATACCACCATATCACAACGGTGAAGTCGAACTGTCAATACACCGATATCGAGAAGAGTTTTACGTGATATGCTAGATTCTGTGTGCATCTGCAGAAAATGCTCTGGACCAAATGATCGACAAGAGGCAGACAGATGAAAATAAGCAATGTCTATCGCGTGTCTAATCTTGATAAGATACCTGAAAGCCCTGTTGATTGTGCAAACCTACAGTTTCCGGATTGAGCGCCGATGCAATTCGTGACACTGGCAATGAGAAGACTGCTTTATTCTTTTATTTTTAGAATTCTGGATTCTGAGGTTGAAATAAATCACGAATACCATGCGGAAAGAATTATTTGTTGGAGATTAGTTCGATCATTCTTTTTAATAATATTATGGACCACTTTTTGAAGAGTTCTTCAAGGAAATTAAATATAAAATTTATTTTATGCCGTAGAAAGGTCGTCAAATTCTGATTCTTGAAATGAGTCCAAATTGAAAGGATTACTTAATTCTGTAAGAGAATATTATGTAAAAAGTGCACATTACGGTGGTTTTGGTTAACTTTGTTTTAAAATATTATCTAAAAAGAACGATTTATCATGCAAGCAAACATAATGTTTGTATTCAAAAAGTGGTATAATGGTCATAGCTGGGTAATCATGGTTGATCTGCCTTAGCAGATATTTGGTTCATATTTGGGTGGTAAGTTTCTGCCATTATAAGACTAATTTACCACAAGTGCCAACTTCAAAAAAAAAATTTTACAAAAGATAACAAATTTTGAAAAATCAAAAAATTAAATTTTTTTGAAAATGAATAAATCAATTTCGATTGTTCAAATATATATTGTATAAGGTATCACAGTGGTTCTAAAAAAAAAATGGAGAGTCAACTCTGGCAATTACAAGGAACTAAAAAAAAATTTTGAAATTTTGAAAAAAAATTTTTCAATGAAAGCTTTTTGGTACCGCCACAATTTTTTTCCTCTAATACACTCACGCCCTGAGTAACAACAGATATTTTTGCGAGAATGATCCCAATTTTACTTCACAGTTAAAAAAAATTATTTTGTTGGACTCCACAAACTTTACATCTTGTATTTTCGATCTTTTTTGTGTGCTATTACATACGCCACACAGTGTGGCCAAAAGCACTTTTTGTGGACAAAAGTCAGTCTAAAAGCCAATTTTCAGTGGATTTTGTTGTTTTTTTTTAAATGACCGTAAGACTTCCAGGTATAACGAGTCAGCGCAGAAAATTTACTTTGGCCAAACAAAAATTTTTTATTTGACAGCAAAATAAACAATATTTTTTTCCGAACTTTTCAGTTGTACCTTTTCTTTAATATCTTCAAATTGACTAAGAAATGAGCTTAAATCAGAGTAATAACTATCTAGAAATAATTTCTAGTAGGTTAGAGTAAAAAAAATTGTTTATAATATTTCAAACAAATTAATGAACAAAAGCCATTTTCTCGTAATTCGCAATGATTAGTTGTATGAAATTCATAGTTTTTATATAAAATATGAGAAAACTTAATGTCTAATCGCGATTAGTTAAGAATACTTTCTGTTTGACAATTATTTAAACAATTTTTGTAAACAAATACATAGTTTTTGTATGTCACAATGTATAGGCTCAATTTTTTGCAGAATCAACCAAAAATATCTTGCCAAAGACTTTATAATATTTTAAACAAATTAATGAACAAAAGTCATTTTCTCATGACTCGCAATGATTAGTTGTTTGAAATTAATAGTTTTTATATAAAATATAAGAGAAATTAATGCCTTATTGCGATTAGTTAGGAATAGTTGTTGTTTGACAATTATTTAAACAATTTTTATAAAAAAATACACAGTTTTCGCATATCACAATGAATAGGCTGAATTTTTTTTTGCAGAATCAACCAAAAATGTCTTGCCAAAGACTCTTGCTGTCATATTTTTCAAATTAACAGTAAATGTTAATTACTCAAACAATATTTATACACAAATTCACATTTTCAACATTATTCCACGAATGAGCCCAATTTTTTGCGGAATGAACTAAAAATGTATTGCCAGTGACTTCTAGTTGCAATTTTGTTCAAATTGATACAAAATATTAATTATTTAAACAATTTTTAAAAATAAATGCACATTTTGACCATTTTCTCAAGAATAGGCTATATTTTCTTAGCGAAATTAACCAAAAATGTATTGTCAATGATTTTTGCTATGATACTTTGCTCTTTGCTATAGTACTTTGCCAATGGACAAGAACAGTTAATTATTTAACCAATTTTTATAAATAAATGTACATTTTGGCCACTTTTGCATGAACAGGCTTATTTTTTGTCGTGGAATAAACTAGAAATGACTTAAACTAGAAATGACTAGAAATAAACTAGAAATGACCAATGACTCCTTCTTGTCATATTTGTCCAAATAAAAAAACTGTTGATTATTGAAACAATATTTATAAACAAATTCGCAGTTTCATCATCTTTCTATAATAAATATTAATTTTTTTACGGAATCAACAAGAAATGTCTTGCCAATGATTCCTTTTTGTGATATGTTTCTAATTAAGAAAAAATGTTGAAATGCGATACCCAATAAATAGATAATTAAAAGTTTAAAAATAAAAATTTAAAAATAATCAAAAGTTTTTCGTAAATTGGACAAATATGACAAGAAGGAGTCATTGGTAAGATATTTCTAGTTTATTACACGAAAAAAATAAGCTTCTTCATGCAAAAGTGGCCAAAATGTACATTTATTTATAAAAATTGTTTAAATAATTAATTGTTCTTTTCCATTGGCAAAGTATCATAGCAAAGAGACATTTTCAATACATTTTTAGTTGATTTCGCTAAGAAAATGGAGCCTACTCTTGGAAAAATGTTCAAAATGTACATTTATTTATAAAAATTGTTTAAATTTATATTTGTTATCAATTTAAACAAAATTACAGTTAGGAGTCACTGGCAATACATTTTTACTTGGTTCCGCAAAAAAATTGAGCCTATTCGTAGAATTATGTTGAAAATGTGAATTTGTTTATAAATATTGCTTAAATAATTAATAATTGTTGCTAATTTGAAAAAATGACTACAAGGAGTCTTTGGCAAGACATTTTTGGTTGATCCTTCAAAAAATTGTGCCTATTCATTGTAACATTCGAAAATTGTATTTGTTTATAAAAATTGTTTAAACAATTGTCAAACAGCAGCTATTCTTAACTAATCGCAATTAGACATCAATTTCTCTCATATATTATATAAAAACTATGAATTTTAAACAACTAATCATTGCGAACCACGAGAAAATGGCTTTTGTTCATTAATTTGTTTAAAATATTATAAACAATTTGTTTCTTACTCTAACCTACTGCAAATTGTTGCTGGATCGTTATTACACTGACTTAAGCTCTTTTTTTAGTCAATTTGAAAATCTTAAAAAAAAAGTATATCTGAAAAGTTAGGCAAAAAATATTGTTTATTTTGTTGTAAAATAAAAAATTTTTGTTTGGCCAAAGTAAATTTTCTGCACTGACTCGTTATACTTGGAAGCCTGACGGTCATTTTAAAAAAAAACAACAAAATCCATTGAAAATTGTCTTGTAGACAAACTTTTGGCCACAAAAAGTGCTTTTGGCCACACTGTGTGGCGTATGTAATAGCACATAAAAAAGATCGAAAATAAAATATGTAAAGTAAAATCTATATAAAAGCGTGTCTATGATTTCGAATGATGTTCATTTGAGAGAGTCGTGAATTAAGCTATAAATTAAGCTAATTAAGCTAAGAAATTAAGAAGACCCCTCATTTCAATGGAATGGCACACTTTGTAGAGGCGAACAAAATAATTTTTTTTTAAACTGTGAAGTAAAATTGGGATCATTCTCGCAAAAATATAGGTTGTTACTGAGTGCTTGAGTGTATTATAGGAAAAAGATTGTGGCGGCACTATAAGGATTTCATTAAAAAAAATTTTTTCAAAATTTCAAAATTTCTTTTATTCCTTTCTATATGCCAGAATTGATTTTCCATTTTTTTTAAAACCGCTGTGATATCTTGTACATTGTATGTTTGAACCATCGAAATTGATTCATCTATTTTCGAGAGAATTTAATTTTTTGATTTTTGAAAATTTGTTATCTTTTGTAAAAAAATTTTTTTGAGGCTGGCACTTGGGGTAAATTAGTCTTATAATGGTAGAAACTTACCACCCAATTATGAACCAAATATCTGCTAAGGCAGACCAACCATGCTTACCCAGCTATGGCCTTTTGGTTGAAAATCGAGCTAATTTGGTAAGATTATATATTTTTTACAGAACTACTGCAAATCAAATTACCTTTAAAAGCATTTTCAATTCACAAGCTCTGCAACTACTTCTTTAACCAAAAGAAAGGCACGTTCCAACAAATTTCACTTCCAGTAGTGTTTTTATATTTCACTTTTTATTTTTGCATATTTTCACTTCGCTTCTCTCTCGAGCAGTAAAATGCCCTAGTATTGTTCTCAGACAAATTATCCTTATTTTGAGCGAACGCTACTTGAATAATATTACCATTTCTTCTCGGAACATACTAACTTTACACCTGGGAATGTTTCGACCACCTAATGTTAACTGGAACAATGAGAGAAATATTATACAGCAATTCAACTTTGTGAAGCTGCTGCAGCTGCATGGCTGAAAGACTTGGTGTATTTCCACTGTAAACAGTACTCGTTAAGCGATGATCGCGTAGGAAGTCACCAACGATGTGAAAATAGGACGGTCGTTGCTTTTAAACATTCACGTGGAGCGAAAACAGTCCTTTTACGAATCGCTCGTGAAAGGTCAATCCTGTAGAAAAGTAATCTATCGATACTGAAGGAAAAATACTCTTCAAAACTATCAATCTCTTAGAAAATCTAGAAGACCTAAATTTTAAATTCTACGTAGCAAATAACTTAAATTAATTTCAAAATTTTTTTATCCCTTCTACATAGTAAAGGCTATAAATTTTCAACACTCACAAAAGTGGAAGATATTTCAAAATATGAATACCTTAAATTTACATTTATTGAATTTGAACAGTATCCATTTGATTGAATTTCAAGTTGAAATGAAATACTGGAAGCTGGTAAAAGACTTTCAGAAATCTCGAAGAGATTTGTAACTTATCTGAAATGTTAATCCTGTACTTATGAAGGCAAACAATAAGCCTATTTGTAATTTATCAATCCTCGTCTCGAGTTTATTATTCGTTTGAATTTCGTATCTTTCACTTTCTACTGGACCATTACAATATCTGCTCACATTCAAATTTCCGAATTTATTACGGAAACGACGAGTATGCATATGAGCCAACACTGTTTGAATTCTGTAAGCAGATATTCTCTCGTAAGCATGTCTTAAATTTCAGGGGAATGATACAGATTATCATTTCCTTCCTGAAACTTGGAAAGGATCGAAAAATTCTCAGAAACCTCCTAAAAAAAGCTGCTTTAATTTGCATAATTTTACAACAAAATATTTAACGAATTTATATATAGAAAATATAAATAAAAGGATCAGTTGGTAATGAAATTGCAACAGGAGTAATTTACATCTTCTTTCTGTTTATTTTATTTCCCTAGGAAAAAGTGAAAGAAACTAAATGAAAAATTGAAGAAAAAGGAGTAAAATATAAAATATACTAAAATAAATTAATAAAATTGCTTTGAGAGGGAAGTGAGCCTGACAGCAGGCAATACGATCAACATCTGCGAACGGCTGGCTGAGTTCCAGCAGGGAACTCTATGAAAAGCTCTTCATATTGCCACAGTCGATAAACATAAACTTTCCATGAGATTGCCAGCCAATGTATTGAGAGGACAATATCAAAATAACCCCAGGACTATTTTATTTTCCTTATCCCCATTTCTTACCACGCATCGTGAGTTTAATTACTAATCTAATAATGAAAGTGATCACATCGTATATTCTAAAAGGCGGCTATCCTTACTGAAGAGACCAAGAACGTTACATTTCGCATTAATTTACCAGCAACCGGTTTAACAACTCAATTTCAGTCTTTAATGTAGCCCGAACGGACCAATCATCCACTCGTCTGATAGATTTTACTACCGACAATATTCATCTTAATATACTTGAGACAGTTAAACTGATTATCATTCCAATGGAAATTCTTTTTGGAAAAATGGTGAAAAGTGCAATCTTAAGCGAAAGCGGAAATCGGATAAAGTCGATAAATATTGCAAATTATATAGCGGTTTTTAATTCGCTTTGTTAATGGACTTGTAATTTATTTTCGATCTCAGTTCATAAATTGCTCGGAGAAGTTTCTTAATCTTTAATTCATTACTGGATTCAATTTGGAATCTATCTCTTTGATTTTAATGTTTGAATCAAAGGTTAATCAGTTGTAAATATTTCAAGAATTGTAGGAAAATTCATTCCAAAAATAAATTTCATGGAATTTTATCAGAGAATGTACAGAAGGTAGATTTTATAACAAAAAGTAGTATCTGCTGATCAGAGGTTGAGATTCAAGTAAGGAAAGATATTCTTCAATGTCAAGACGAAGCAATTATTCAAGATGGTAGTACAATGTCATTGATAGGATGTCGATGGTCCATAATTATCTGCCTTAGTCAGTATTTTATTCAGCTATGTTTCATGGTCAACATCGTTAAGTCAAGAGCGCAAAGGACGATTAATTGAATCACAAGATGTAGCGTTTCGAGTTACTCAATGAAGAAGTAGCTCAAAATACTCTCTAATCTCACGTGCATTAACGCAGTTTCTGATTTCTAGCATCAACTTCATTTTTAACAAGTTTATAGCTCAATTAGGCCAGAGATACAATTTCCAATCTGGCTCCTTTTTAATTTTCCTCTAGCAAATGATAAAAGAAATTTTTTAATTTAATTTTTAATTTTTTTAAATTTTTAGTTTAATTAAATTAAATTTTTTTATCATTTGCTAAAGGAAGATTTAAAATAAATAATAATAATTATTATTATACTAGGTACACATTTTTTTATTTAAATTTTCAAGTCAGTCCCCTATTCCCCCTTCTCCCCTATTTTTCTCAAGAACCCCTAAAATCCCTATTTTTGAGAATTTCCCCCCCCCCTTTTCTCCTTTTTTTTATTCAAAGTTCCGATTAATTTTCCAGGAATTATAATAAATAGAAACTTATGACATTCAAAAATGGGTGTAACAATATTAAAACCTTAGAAATTCAGAGATTTCTAGAATCTTCTAGAAACTTCAAAACTTTTTCCAAATATTTTAAAATTTTCCAGACTGCCTCTAAATCTCAAAGACTCTTTCAATGCCTTCCAAAATTTTCCATAATCAAATCTTCTAAACTCTTCTATAACCGTCTAATATCTTATGGGTTTTCCAGAACCTTTTTTTCTGGGTTCTCTTAAAATCTTATCAAATCTTAAAGAATCTCCCAAAGTTTTTTAAGGGGGTTACCCTACTTGTAAAGCCAAAAAAAGCGATTTCTTTTTGATTCTTTTTTTAAAATAACGTATGCATTTTTTCATATAAGTTTCTTTAAAGTAATATTTAAGGACTATTCGAACAATTTTCATGTAAAAATAATTAATTAATTAAAAGTTAAGTCGATGCCCAGGAATCTCTTTTTAAAAAACGTGGTTTGGAGCGAGCCCTCCTGCTTGGAACTGGATCATCTGAAATCAAAAACCGAAAATAATTTAATTGATATATTAGTTTATCTAGTCTTTGATCGAAGCATTTCAGAAAAAATTAATTTGGGACAAAATAACGGACGTTGAAAGTGAAGTGGCCGATTTTCAAAATCACACACTTCATTTTCAACCTCCGTCATTTTGTCCCAAATTAATTTTTTCTCAAATGCTTCGATCAAAGACTAGATAATGATCCAGTTTCTAAGCAGGAGGGCTCATCCCAAAAAATGTTTTTTAAAAAGAGATTCCTCGGAATCGACTATAACTTTTAATTATTAATTATTTTTACATGATAATTGTTCGAAAAAGTCCTTAAATCTTACTTTATTGAATAAAGAAACTTATATAAAAAAACATGCACTCATTTTTTCAAAAAGAAAATTTGAAAGATTCAAAATTCAAAAGAAATCGCTTTTTTCTGGCCTGACAAGTAGGGGTAACTCCTTAATGTTTAAAAAAAAATATACTAGACTATTCTTGAATCTTAATTTATTTTAAATTTTAAAATCCTCTAGAATATTCTGAACTCCAGAATCTTCTAGAATCCTTTAGAATATTCTGAACTCCAGAATCTTCAGAATCCTCTAGAATATGCTTAAAACCCTCTAAAACCTGCAAAAACCTCAAGAATCTTCTAGACTGTTTTCAAAATCTTCCTAAAGTTCTCTAGACTTTTTGAAACTCTTCAAAAAAAAGTCTGAAAGAGACCGGAAGATATTAGAAGTTCAGGGCAGAATTTCAAATTTTTTTGAGGATTCTAAAAGATTCTGAAACAGTCTAAAATATTTTGAAAAATTATAATAGGTTTTGAGGTGCTTTTAAATATTTTAGAAGATTTTATAACTCTAAAAAAGTCTGGATATCTCTGTTCAGTTTTAAGAAATCGTGGAAAACTTTTAGAAGATTCTGAAAGAATCAAGAAATCCCTGAAAAAGGAATCTTGAAGACTCTAGAGGATTTTAAAGGATTTCAGAAGATTTAACGGAGAATTGTAAATATTCTAAAAAATTTTAGAAGATTGTCGAAAAATCCAAAAGATTTCATGAGTGATTTTAGAAAACTCTAGAGAGTTCCAAAGGTTCTGAAAAGTTAAAAAAAATTTATATTGTAATTTATGGGTAATTTGATCCATAATTGCGACTTTACATCATCCTTATCCCTCTACAAAAAATGGCCAAGCTCCGAAGAAATTCGCATGAACCGAAATCTCTTAAATTTCTCCTGGAATCATTCGAATGCAATTTCATTCGTCTCTTGAAGCGATCCGGATCAAATTACGCACACGTGAATCCTTATCGAAGACTTTACAGGCAGTGTCTGATCGTTGATCTTTTGGCTCGTGAAGGATCATTGCTGCTAATTACGAAAGGTGTACATAATAAGAAATTCTGCTGTGAAGTTCTTGTGATCGCTACCAGATTCTGCAAGTTTACGAGGTGTTTCGGCTAACGGAACTGTGAAGAAAGATCAGGCCCAACGATCATTTTACAAGCGATCAGAAATCTTTATCGACTTCAACTCTCGAGCCAGTTTTCAATATGTGCACTACATTTCGAATTTCTTATCTAAATAAAGATAAAACTCCAAATCGAGGGCGCGTTCAAATAAACATTTATTTTTTAATACCATTAATTTTATTTATTTGATAATTTCGTAAAATTTATCTTCCAAAATATTTCGAGAGCTTTCACGATTGATAAAATTTATTTGGAGCAATTGACTTTAATCTTCTTTCCTTTTAAATTTTGCAATATTCGCGTTATGAAATTAATTCTGTTAACAAAGGGAAGATTCAGTCAGAGTGTTTAGCGTCCTGGAAATCCTTGAAAACCTAGAAAAGTTCTTGAATTTTTTTTACCTGGAAAAACCTGGAAAAATCCTTGAATTTCACTCATAGTCCTGGAATTCTTATCTTTTTACATTTGAATTAATAGTTTTCTTCGAATGGTAGGGTTGCTACAGATCATCAGAGAATTCTTAAGTCAGGGAATTTAAAAATTGTGAGCGAAAATCAGGGAAAGTCAGGCAATACCTTCGAAGAGTCAGGGAATTTTCTTTTATTCAACAAATTATAATTATATTTCAATAAATTATATAATTATAATTTAAAATTTATTATAATTATATAATTATAACATTAAAAAATCAGGGATCAGGGACTGACTGAAAAACAGTCAGTCCCATATTCCCCTTTTTCAAAATATCCTAAAATCACTTTTTTTAGAATTTCACTCCTTTTTCCCCTCTTTTTCCCTTTTTATATTCGAATTTCCCAATAATTTTCCAAGAATTATGAGAAATAGAAACTTGTGACTTTCAAAACCTCTTTTAGTGTTTTCTTCAATTTCCCATGATTTCCAAATTTTCAAAATCTATGAAAGTTTCCTAAAATCGCTTAAAATCCTCTAGTACCTTTAAAACTGATTTAAAATAATATTTTCTTTACGATATGAATTTTGTATATGTATGTATATTATGTTAAAATTCCCATTTCTTTGCATACGTTCACTTTCAAAAATCACAAAAAGATATTTTTAACATGATGGGGGAAAAAAATTGACCGGGAAAAAACCGGGCAAACACCAGGAAAAACTCAAGAATTTTAAATGGACTGATCTCTAGACACCCTGAATTTTCTGAATACTTCCGTAACCTTCTACATATAATTTTCTACAGAATCTTCTAAAATCGACAAAAAATTACCGAAATTTTTTTAAATTCTGTAGAATCTTCAAAACTTATCTGAAATCTGTAAAAATTCTCCAAAATATTCTAGACTGTTTTAAAATCTACAGTCATTTAGATTCTTCTGGATTCTTCCAAAAACCTTTAAAATCTTCTGGATTCTCATGTAATAATCTTTTACAATCTTAAGAAACTCTTAAAAATTCTTTAATATTCTAAAAAATATACGAGAATTTTCCAGAATCTTCTGAAATCGTCTACAATTTTTTATAGACTCCTCAAGAATATTCTGAAATATACCTAAAGTTTTGAACGTTCAAATGAACAAACTTTTTTTTCTGAAATCAAATTTATCTTGAAATTTCGTTCAATTTAAAAAATAAAAAGGAAAATCATGATCTTCTTTATCATAACACTAGTTTCTATAATAATAAATCAATATTTCAGAATCAGTTTGATTTTTTAAATGAAATGAAACAACACATTTCATTCATTTAAGCACGTTCAGAACTTTAAGCACATTATTCTGAAGTGCATTAGAATTTATAGAATTCTGCAGAATCCTTCAGAACCCTCTCAAGTCTACAGAAAAGACTCTAATAATCTTGAAGAATCTTCTAGGCTGATTTCAGAATCTTCCTAAAATTCTGTAGACTTTTTGAAAGTCTTCAAAAAAAGTTCTGAAAGGGATTAAAAGATTTTAGAACATCATGGAAGATTTTTAGAAGAATCAGGAAGTCGGAAAGATTCTAAAACACTCAAAAATCTAGATTGTAAAGAATTTTTTGGGATAACGAAAGATTTAATGAATCTACAAGTGGTTTATGGAAAATAAAAATATTCTAAAAGATTTTAAAAGTTTGTTGAAAACTCCAGAATTCATGAAGGATTTTCGAAAATTCAAGAGCATTCCGCAAAGATTCTGACAGTTTAGAAATTTGTGCAGTGTTTTATTAGATTCTAGACAGGAATCTAAGGTTTTTGACGATTTTTTTTTTAAATTCTGGAGAATTGCAGCTGCCTTCGTATTTTTAAAAGAAAAAAACTTCCCTTCTTTTTATCTTTAATCCCCTTTCTTGAAAAAGAAATCCCCTATTTTGCCTGAAATTGAACCACTTCTAAACCATTGTAACCCCGGTATTATATAATTATAACAGCAGATAACGGTCAGGGAAAATGAAAAGTTCGTCAGGGAAAAGTCAGGAAATTTTAGAATTGGGATTTTGTATCAACCCTGAATGAAATCAAGAGAAGTCGTTTATCAATTGCTTTAGTAAGCTTATTTAGTAGAAAACTACTGATTCACTTAGTAATGCTTACTAATTAGTTTAGTTAGGTCACTAAATGAATTTGTAGTTGTTTACTGTAGAATAGTAATTCTTTATTAAAGATTAATAAAAACGCTTACTAAAGCAATTGATAAACGACTTAGTAGAAAACTCTTAATTCTTCTTCGAGAATATCTCCTTAAAAAATAGTTTTTTGAGTCTATAGAGATAAATTCATTTATACTCTAAATTATTTCTATCGTACAGGTTCAAGCAAATTTTTTCCATGAAAAAATCTTATAGTACCATTATGGTAATAATTTAAAAATATCTGGAAAAATTTATTTTTTACCTGAAGAACTTGGAAAAATCCTGGAATTTTTTAAAAGAGAAACGCTAGACTCCCTGATTTAGTATTTAATCAATATTTACTAGGCAATTACCAAAAAAATATAAAGCAATTTAACTAATGATTTGCTACTCCGCAATTGTGAAATTTAAATTAGAATTGGAAAGATTGTTTACTGAATGAAAGAAATTTAATCATGGTGTATTTATTTTTGTTTCAGGTAAGGAGAATAAAGTTGGCTTACTCGATTGAGATAGTAAATTTGCGTGAGTATATCCTAGATTTTCAGACACATCCAATCACCATAAAGTGTGGCCGAGGGCATGTCGTTAGAGGAATATACAATTTGCATTTTCATGGCGCGATACGCGCTGCTTTTTCACAACGTGGTTCTCCTTCAAGGTGGACTGCGTTTGGACCTTAACATTCCATTGGTAATCTAATTAAGGAAAAATGTGGGCCTGACATAAATCCTTAAAACGAGCAATCCATTTATAGCTCAAAGAGTCTGTCCAACACGCGATGGTTTTTCTTAATCGTCTGCGAACATTGATTCAAGCCTCATTTCTTTCTCTGGTACCAATAAATACCTCTCGACACGATTCCTTGAAAAATTCATAATCAGAATCTGCAAGTTATATTTTTCGAGAATGTAATCAAGAATTTTTTCTCGCATTCGACCTTCCAGAAAAAAGTTTCATTCATTTTTATTTTATTTCATTTTTAAATTTACAATTAGTTGCCTTTTATAGCATTTAATTTTTCACTCTTGGGAAAACCAGTATCATGAAACGAGTAATTTTATTTAATCTGAAATCCAATAATTTGATGTTATTACAGGCAATGAAAATTCTCAAGCCCCTGACCTTTACATGTACCGAGTGACTGCAATTTTTCTCTCTTAGTTCTGATAGCTTCATAACGAAGAATAGTTTGCAACTTTGTTTTTATGTCAGCAGCAAAATTTCCTTCCTTGGCAAGTGGTGTTTTTTCTAAATTTGAGGTACATGGATAAAGTGTCAGAAACTTTATCCAATATTTTCATCTTACGTTTATCATATCAGAGGAGAATTTATTACATGTCGGAATGTTTCGTTTACTCCGCATTTTCAGGCGCCTCTTTGCAAGGGCATGCCACTCTGTAACAAGTCACATTCTTTCCTTATCTGTGTAGGAAGAATTCAAGAAATGTAACATCATAAAAATATTCCTGTAATTTCATCTGTCACTATACGCCTTTTCGAATCAGCCACTTTATAAATCATTTTGTAATCTTTTCAGTGGGTTTCGCCTGTAGGCGCCAGTAGTTAAAATTCCTGTTTTCTGTTTATCACCTGGTTCGTTTTGACCCTCTTTCATACACCTGCTGAATTTTTACCATTTAATTTTTACAATTTAGTTTTTAATATTTAATTCTTTAAAAAGTTTAAAATCATTTAAAAGCTTAATAAGAATTGCCCTTCTCAAATCTTTTGAGAAGCTGTTTTGCCTTTTAATAAGAATTGATTACGTATAAAAATTCTCTTTTAGAAATTTTTGTAACAAATTCTCATAAATAATTTCCCCATAAAATAGTTGTTGATCGAGGCCACTTGGCTTAATTGTGCTCTAGAATAATCCCGCCTTTGTGGGATGAAATGAATGGATTTGTGCCATCATGATAGTGAGACGGAAGTCAGTTTTCAAGTCTTAAATCGAGAACTGATATCAGTAATAATACATCGATTTTCGAGCACCCTGTAGGTATTGCAGAATGCACCTTGGGGACTGAGAGATATCTTTATCTGTAATCATGAGCACGTCCATACAATTATTCATCTGAACCCTGCTTCTCTTTCCTCATACTTTCATACTTCTCTCAATCCTCCTCCACCCCTTTTATTCCCGCTTTCTTCTGCCTTCTAAACTCTCTATAATCAGTTGAGAGGAAGACGTCATCACAATTAACAAAATTATAATTTTCTGTTTATACAAAGAAATATCAAAAGTAAAATTTTCCCAGCCTTTCAAATCTGAATTCAAATCTAAATTTATTTTTAAATTGCAAATCTGATTTCTTTTCAAAATTGAAATTTTTTACTTCTGTTCAAGTTTAAGTTCCTTTAAATTGAATGCTTTTGTTTGTTCGATTCTGTTCATTGAATTCGACATTCGATTCTGTTCATTGAATTTTCGTGAAAAAAGAGGCCCACCCTAAAAAATTCAAGAAATTGCCATGGAATATTTTATCTTTGCATATTTATGAGTGTAATTACCATGAACAAGATTGCACCATGAAAAAAACAGTTATCATTGTGGTATTGGCAAATAAAATTTCATTTTTACTTTCTCGTATTCTTTGCTCCTTTTTTAGAAGAGAGATCTCGCATAAAAATTGTTCTTGGATATGTTCTCTAACACCCTCGTACCGCCTAATTACAGTGGTTATTGCTTTCGACTCTTTTCTATTTAAATTAGCTACGATTGTTGCTTCAATTCTTTTCTATTCAAATTAGCACGTTTCAAATACACAGTCTCAGTTGTGAATTCTGGCACGACCTGCTGTTTGTCGAATGTAGGACCTTCCGTTTCAAAGACAACCCACGTGTATTATGTATATTTTTTATTTGCTGATTGTGATCATACGATATGACGAAGTTGCTGTGGCCTCCTTTATTAGAAGCATATGCAAGTCATGCTAAGATATTCTTAGGTTACTGCAAAATTTTCTGGCAAACTGTTGTATTTCAAATTTTCTCATTAGTACTTTAGTTGGAGAATTATTTCATGAGTTTACTTCATAATTAATTTCATTAATTAGAAAGGGGTTTATAGATGTATAAAACAAAAAAAATATTTCCCAGTATCACTCAGTTGCCCCTTCTCTTTTGTACATTTTTCTCCTTTCAAGTTCATTAATGTAATATCGATCAAAAGTTTCTCTAATGTATTTTACTTCTCCTTGCTTACATCACTGCACTTTATCTAATCTTTTAATCTAATAACTAATCAAAATTACAATTTGTTTGAAGTCTCTTAAATCTACTTTCTAATATATTGCTTTCATCTCTAATCGTTTGGAAGCTTTACAATTTCTTCTAATTATCCTTCTCTTTATTCAGTTTATTTTATTTACTTCTTGTTATTTACTTTACTTTTCCTTTTTGCTGCTGTAGCAAAGTTTTCATAAAATATGGAATGCAGAACAGGTATTCGATTCGGAGTATTTATACTGATTATAAGTTTCCTGCAAACTTATACATGGGCTTACGTGTTTCTCTTCTCCATTATATTCTACAGAGTATTGAACATTTACATGGAACACTGGGCTAAAATCAACAAAGAATCTTCAAACTTTTCCCTTTTCTACATCATCTGCTTTTCTACCTACTGAATATAAATGGTGTTCATCGTATTTTTTTCTTCCGAGTCTTCTTATTTCCTCAGGAATAAGTTTTCATATATTTTTCTTTAGCTCCAGTCGAAGATGCTGAATTCTATTCGAAATTCTAATCATTCAAAGTTAAACGTTTCTGAATTTTAAAAGCATGGATACTTAGTTAGTTTTTTTAGGATTGAGTAAACAATTTGAAATTGGATTTTAGGATTGAGTAAACAATTTGAAATTGGATTTTAGGATTGAGTAAACAATTTGAAATTGGATTTTAGGATTGAG
>JBAGKK010251804.1:0-10592 GCA_037177015.1 Euceroptres primus | reverse complement strand
TAAACAATTTGAAATTTGTTCTTTACATTTAAATCTAAATCCCTCTTATAAAATAATTGTGAACTATGCAACAAAATACGTAAAAGGAGGACATTTTTTAAAAGTAAAAATTCTTTTTAAAAATCCGTTGGTTCTCAGACAAGAGTGTCAGATGAAGGAACGATGGATCGCAGATAAGCACAGGGGTTAAGTGACGTACAAGAGAACAAAGTTCAAGATCGTCTGTCACAGTTGCACGTGCCCTCTGAACTTCGTCGAAATACCTCGCACGTTTTTTCGATGTTCACCATTTACTGAGCAATAAAATATACACTCGTGCCGCGTACCTAGTACTCAGTATGCTAAGCATAAAATCATTGTTATGATCGTAATAAACATCCTCAAACGCACACAAGAAACCTTCCTTCGGGATGCTGATATCCGCGAGTCTGTTCAGTAAAAAAACTTTACTTTAATACTAATACATTATTTATTGATTATTTATATGATACTATTTATTTAATAATTTACTTTATATTTATCGTATTTTTTGCTCGATTTTTTGCTTATTTATTTTCTTTCTACTTACCTTTTTCGTCTTTGAAAAGGAGACAAACTTAAACTCATTAGGAGTCGTTGCGAAAATGATTAATTTTGCAAATTAGGAATATTTGTGAACTCCAGTCCTATTTTTTTGTATGCAATTTCTTGTGGTTCTAATTTGTTAAAATTTATCCGACTTGCCGTTTGTCATGGATAATCGGTAACATGAATTTCGGCCATGTGAAAATTATGGTGATTTCGAAATTATTGGATTTTTCGAAAACAAAAATAGTTTCTTGCTGTATTACATGAAATCGGTTTAGTTGGTAAATTGATTTAGGAGAATATGCAATTATTATGTATAAAATTACATATACATCAATGGGTTTACGCAGCTGGTCCTGGGTGCGATGTTTACCTGTCCTTTGCACTATTCTGCACTATACAGTCTGTATAGTTTATACTATACAGGTATATAATGCATACACGTGTAGTATACACAATGCCAACACGTGTAGAACAGAAAGCTTATTGGCGAACAAAGCCCCTGCTCAGGGCAATACCGATGGATAATCGATAATCCAACGGATAATCCCTCACTTGAAAAGCATACATTAGGAGTGTTAATCGCACCATATACCGTTGCTAGGTCATTGCTAAGATATATCATGACGTTGATGATGTCACGCTTGAATTAGTTCAATTGTTAAACACCATAAAGAAAGTAAGGTTGATAACAAGTCGATTTTCAACGAGTTTGTTTGTCACTCTCAACACTTTCAACTTAAAGCACTCTTGCATTTAGGCCATTAAATATGAATAATTCAAATTTCGAAATTTTTGACTGCAAAGGGTCTGTTATTTAAAGGCTGTCAATTGTAGAGGATTTTAAATTGAAAAACATTCAGAATACTTAAGACTTAAATTTTTACGCAAATTTCAAAGCCTTGGAATTCCAAGGTTTTGCAAAGTTGACACTTTTATGATTGAAAAACTTAACCTTAGAAGTTCACACATATTTGAGCACTCGTCGTGTCCCACTGAGGTCCAGTGGCCCCCATCAAGTTTAACCCTTAACGGTCACCCGGGGTGTCTCACACCCCACGGGCTTTCCGATTGTGTACGTTTTTTTTCTTCAAATATTTTTTTTCGAATAGTTAAATTATCAATAAGGCTTTGGAGATATTTTTTTCTATTTTGTATTGTAATAGTCATGATACTCATACTCATGATTTTTTTTAGCCAAAAATATCTGAAGATGTATTTGGAGGTGTGACCGTTAAGAGTTAAGATGTGCCCTACGCCCCACAAGAATATTTTTGTCATCAGTGATGATCATAATCTTTTCTTGAGGATGTTTAGAGTATCCTAGGAACAAAAGTATTTTTAAAAAAAGTTTTATATAGTTTATAAATAATTTTTTGCCAAAAGAGTCCGAAGAAAAAAGCGTATACGCTTTTCTCTTATAATAGTATTTATAGTACTATAATAGTACTTTCTTAAAATAGTTCTGCATCAAAAATTCGTATTTTGCGTATTTATTTCTGAAATGATTCTATAATTATACCATATATGTTCTTTAACCGATTATATGGTTAAAATCCTTTTAAGTTGGAGATAATAATAAGGTAAAAAATATCATAGATGTTTATGATGGATGGTTAAAACAAAGACATCAGTCGGACCATTTTTATTGTTGTTCAAATCCCAACGTTTCGAAATCTAAATGATTTCCTCTTCAGGGGAACATCTAATTAAGTTAAAGTCATACGCACATGAAAAAGAAGTTGTCGGACTTGCATTCTTGTCAAAACCAAGATTAAAACTGAAGACGGAGAATTAATCGTGATTATTATAATAATCTGTAAAATTTTGAAATTTAAACATTGTAGAGCATTCCTTTTCATCTTTTTAATCTTTTGCAACAGTTGTATGTTTAATACAAATGAAATAAGAAAACACGTTTTTGTACTTTTGAATTTTCTTATTTTTCATCCCTCTGAATAATTCAACTTTTTGAAAGGAATTAAGACGGCATATTTTTTCCCCAAATCTCCAACATGTCAACTTCAAAACCCTAGGAACAATTTTAAACCCTAGGAGAAAATATTTTATTTTATAAAATTATAGAAATAGAGTTTTATTTTTATTTTTTTTTTATAAATTATCTATTTATTTATATTTTTATGAATAAATTACATATATTATATAAGTAAATTAATTACTTATATTTATAAATTATTTATTTTTTATTATAAAAAAAAGTGCTCTTAGGGTTTTGAAGTTGACATGTTGGAGAATCGGGGGAAAAATATGCCGCCTTAATTCCTTTCAAAAAGTTGAATTATTCGGAGGGATGAAAAATAAGAAAATTCAAAAGTACAAAAATGTGTTTTCTTATTTCATTTGTTTTAAACATACAAATGAACTGTTGCAAAAGATTAAAAAGATAAAAAGGAATGCTCTACAATGTTTAAATTTCAAAATTTTACAGATTATTATATTAATCACCATTAATTATACTTCTTCAGTTTTAACCTCTGTTTTAACAAGAATGCAAGTCCGACAACTTCTTTTTCATCTACACATGACTTTACACTCAGAAAAATATTTGTTTGATTCAAACCAAATTTGTTTGAATCAAACAAATTATAACGTTGATATGGGGTCAAACAAATGTTTGTTTGAATCAAACAAATTCTTTATTTGTCCTTATTTATTTGATTTGAATAAATTTTTATTAAAATTGAATAAATGTTTTGTTTAAATTAAATAAAATTCTTGTTTGCTTTAAACATTTTTTGTTTTAAATGAAGTAAAAATTTTGTTTCATAAACTTGATTCAATTTTATAAATAAATAAATAATTTTAAAAAATTTTCAGTTTTGTGCTTAAGAAGTGTTAAGTGTGACACCACTTTTTTTAGATTACCTGTCAGGATGCGTAACGTCGGTACTGTAACATTGTATTTCCGACGCTTTTATATTCAGTATGATTGTAGTCTTTATTGTGAGAAAGATCCTTCTGCGCTATTTGCGTTTTTCTAAGGAACTATCGTGTGCGGATTATAATTTTTGTTCAAATCAAACAAATATTTGTATAAACTCAAATGGACTTAATTTAAGCAAATACTTTTTTTAAATCAAACAAATTGTGCCAACAAAATTATTTGTTTTGATTATTAAGGTAGTTATTTTTTATATAATAAAATGAAATAAATTTTTTGTTAATTGAAACAAAAAATTTGTTTCTTTCAATAATATATCAAAAAAATTCTTTTGTTTGATTGAAACAAACTTTTTTTTGAGTGTAACTTAATTAGATGTTCCCCTGAAGAGGAAATCATTTACATTTCGAAACGTTGGGATTTGAGTAACAATAAAAATGGTCTGAATCATGTCGTTGTTTTAACCATTATAAACATCTATGATATTTTTTCTTATTATCTCGGACGTAAAAGGATTTTAACCATATCATCGATTAAAGAATATATCGAGGAAAAAAGAACCTTCATAGATGGCGCCACTTTCTACGTGATTTCCCTATGTTCCATTAGAACTGAAATAAAAAGGAATCTCCAGTTTTTTCTGTTTTGCGATCTGCCAAAAGACGGTGCTATTGATTTATAATAATATTCTATAGAATTTTCAGTATCATTGTTGATTCAAATTGCTAAACTTTGATTCAAAACTAGTAGTTTTGATTCAACAGCGATGCTATAAATTCCAGAGCATATTGGTTGAAATCTATAGCATCTGCTTTTGGCAGATAGTAATAGCATATGCTATAGATTCAAAAGTATTTTTTTCTCAGTGTACCTTTACCTAAAAGGGACAGTCAAATAAAAAATTGCTGGGGTCCAATGGTCCCTAGTGTGGACTTCTAGGGTTAAGAAATGGGGAGATACGTTAAAATTGAATCGCTTTTTGTATTTTGAAAGGTTTCAGGATTGATTGCTTGCCAAATAAAAATGCGGCTTACAATGCGGTTTGACTTTGGTATCGGATTTTTGTGAAATTTATAAAATCATTTTGTGAACTAAGAGTAAATCTGATAAGTAGCAAAAAACTCTCTTATATGCAAGAAAGTACGTGTGGGGAATGGTATCTCCACACTGAATCGTTTAGGCATTATTTCACGAATACTTTTTTCCCTCCACCTCTTTCGGAATCCCAGCGAGTACAATTCCGGAGACATAATGGATACTTTTTATTTTTTATCGCATCAGATATCCACTTCGAGGAGAGGAAGTGCGAGAGAGACAGAGTGAAAGCGGGCTCCTGCAACTAATGGCTCTCTTTCTCTTCATTTTTTTATTTATTTAATGCGAGTACATTTAATGTTTACGATGTACCGAGGAAATGATCGAGAAAATCGATGAGACGTGGAGAAAGGTGACATAAAGTCACAAAATAGGATTATCAAGGCTGTTCCAGAAGTGAAAGTTTGCCTTTATTTTCAATACCTCCGTCATAAAAAAACGAAATGTCGATAAGTTAAACCAGCCTGCCAAATTCGTTACGTAAAATACGTCTCTTTAATAAATTATGGCTCGTTCATAAAAATAAAAAACACAAAACCTCCTTCGCCAGAAGCCAAACAATGAAAATATTTATCTTTATAAATTATATGAGTTATTTGAAAGGAAAAAATTGAAATCACCGGTTGCTCAACAATTAATTTCAAGCTCACAAATTATACAAAAACAATTGAGAACTAAAATGAGTTTCAATAATATTATTGACTATGAAGGTTGCTTCTTAATGAATGCTTCACTAAATTATTATACTTCAGCGTGAATACTCCTATTAGTATGTGAGTTATCTCTGGCTGTTATTCCAACCTCATTATGCTTCTTCACTTGCCCAGAACGACTCTATCACACTTTAGGGCTTCGAATTTGGATCGCGCAATCGTTTAAAATAGAATTCCAATATTAGGTTATGACAAAGTTAACCTAATATAAATGTATCCCTATTTATTTATCTTCCCGAATATATTTTGAGCCAACTAACAGAATTTTATAATTTGTGGTATATCGTAAATGTGATTTTGAGGTATAAATGAGATTTTAGGATATAAATGAAGAGTGGCACTGCATAAAGGGTTAAGCCACATTTTTTCCAAAATTATATTATTGGCTCAATAAATCAGATAAATTTTAATATGTATACATTGGAACAAAAGGAATTTTTTATATAATTTCATTTCTCAATTTTTTTTGTTGCAATTTTTAAATTTTTTTTGTAGTTTTTCATTTTTTTTCATTTTTTCAATTTTTGAAACATTTTTTCTCAAGTTTTTCCAAGTCTTTGCAACATTTTTTAACTTTTTACAACTCCATAGCTCCAAATTTTCTTTGCTTCTGCGTCTTTGAATTGAAAATAAGATGTTATACAGCGAAGCCTAAAATTGAAAAATATGCGCCTGGACCGAAAAAAATTTCCCCTCCATTTTCTCAAAACACAATGACTTTTTTCAATCAAACTTTCCGAGGTTCAGTTCAGTACTCGATAGCAAGTTTTTTTTAAAATTGAAAATTAGATTTTTAATCAGCGCCCAAAGTTGTAAAAACGCGCCTCTGGAACGAAAAGAAAAAATTCCCCATCCATTTTCTCGGAACTTAAATGCATTTTCCAAACAAACTTTTTTTGTGTCGATTCAGAAAGTCAAAAGCTAAGAGGAAAATTTTTTATTTTTTTTTCTGAAATTGAAAATTGGATTTTTAATCACCGGTCAAAGTTAAGAAAACATATGCCTTAAGCAAAAACAAATTCATTCTCCCTCCATTTTCTCGGAACCTAATAACATTTTCCAATGAAACTTTTCACGCTTCAATTCACTATTGATGTATCTCGAGAGAGGATGTTTGCTCTTTTTTAAATCCAAAATTAGATTTTACGGAACGTTTTTTGTCTCTCCTGAAAAATCAGCAAAATGTGGCTTAATCCCTTATGCCGTGCCACTCTTCAAATGTGATTTTAAAGGCTGCTGTCGTAATTGTTAAGATAATCTCTTGTAGTGCATTATTAGATTAGTTGGTAATATAGATACAAGACTATAAGATCTTCATTTTGTAATGCGTATGTTCTCAGGTTGGTCAAAAGAGTCGTTTCATGTTTGATGGTGGAGTTCTGCTCACTTGAGTGATGTTAGTAATACTTATATCTCGACAGTGGCTGATCCGTTTGCGAGGGTGCACTGTAATATCTATTCAAATTGCCCCGCGAGGCTTTACGTGCGAGAACTCGTGTACGTCATTCCTCGCGTGCACTTCGTCTGTTACATCAAGAACATTCCAATCATTAAACTAACCATCAGCTACTCGGAGAAAACCAGATCTCTAAAAGTCTGATATTAGAGAGTTAAATTGGAAAAGAATATTTATTAACATTGCATATTTCTTTACATCATTTATTTATTGTTTAATCGTTTCAAATTATTGATCAACACTTTCTAAATATTCCTTGAAAATTTTCTTTCTGTAGTAAATAAGAAAGTAATTAAAAAATAGTGAATAAAAAACAATAGAGATTTACGAGAGGGAAAGGGAGTATATATCTTTAAACGTGTTAAGAAGTTTTAGAAACTTTGTCTTTTTTGTTCTTTTTCTTTGTTCGCGACTCTATTTCTTGTTGCAGAAACTAGGACTATTTAGTTCGAACGAGAACATAAATACTCTGATCCTTCAAGCAGCTTTTGGAGCTGAATTAGTTTCAAAAGTAGTACTTTCAAAATTTTTCAATAAGAACTACCATCAATATCAAGGAAGAGACGCTTCCCTTTATCGACGAGAAGAGTAGATTTCCACTTTTCGTCGAGTGCACTTGAAACTTCACTTCCTCGACATTGTATGAAATACTGCCAGGAAGTTTAACGCATTCAGAACAGATCCATAGAGAACTCGGGAGGCAATACTAGATACCCATTTATATTCTACTTATGTATTTTTTTCGAAGGTCTTACCTCCTAAAATTAAACATTTAAACAAAATAATGAACCCCTATTGTTTTTAAATAATGTTTTTGTACCTCCACAAGGAACTTAAATTTATAAATACGGTAAAAAATTTTTTTTCTTAAAATGAAAAATAGGCTGTAATTTTTTTAGCTTAAGGAAAACTATTAGACGGTAAGACCTGAGAAATATTCTAAAGTGGTGCTTATGGGGTACTAAAATAATCTAAATTTTTAAGCATGTAATAGCCTTATCTCCTAAGATTTTTCTTATAAGAAAAAAACATCTCATTTTTCGTTTCTGACAAAAAACATATTTTAGAGGTTGCTCCAGGCGCATGAAGAGAATAAAACGAATTTTTCTCCATTTTCTCGAAAACTGTTGGTTTTAACAAAAAAATATACAGGAAAAAAGATGTTCAGCGAACATTTCTTGTACATACCTTTTTTGTCTCAGAACCATTTTGGACGCAGCAAGTCACTTAACCTGGAGACAAAGATTTTTTTATAAGGTTTGTCTGTAATTTTTGATGAAGGTGTGAAAATAAATTACATGGAAGGTGAATATACTTAAAAATGAACAACTTTTGTTTTAAATATTATATCCTAAAACTATTCATTTAGTAAAATCAAAAGTTTTATAGTTTCCTTTGAGAAATACGTAAAATTTTATTCATTTAGAACTTTTTTGATAGAAATATTAATTATTATAAACTCTTTTGAGCTAGTAAATTATCATTGTTTTTGCATATTGAATGGAGAAGGTAAAACACATTGTTGATATCGAAATAAGATTAATCTGATTTTTGGATCATTAAATTTTTGTCGGTGTTGTTCGATGACTTGTAGACATTAGCGGATGCTTTACTTGATGTTAGAGCTTAAGTTAAAACTTCCTTAAAAGATTATTATAATTAATAATTATTTTAAGTATAAAAATATGACTGCAAAATAAGAAAAAAGCAACTAAACGAAAGAAAATTACATATTGATAATTTCTCAAGTGGGCCCACTAGGGCGTATCGAAAAAAAGTTCTTTATCCGGAGTTCTAAAGCGAAGAAGTTTCGTTTGGTTGAGAGTCACAAATACTTCTCTAAATTTTTCTAGAATAAAAGCCTTCTATTTCTGCATTGTACATAAAGCTATAAATCACAAAAAGCAACAAAATTCTGAAAGGAAAAAAACCTTAGCTTTCTAAGATTAAACGATTTTTTTTTAAATTGTCAAAATTGGAAAAAAGTCAATTTTAACTTTTGTCCTAAAGAAGATAATATCCGCAAAAAGTCAAAATATTCCGCCCCCTTCCCCTCGGCAAATATTTGACCTAAATGCAAGTCTTTTTTCTTTAGAATTTATGATCCAATAGAACTACACTTTGCCCAAGTTTCAGTCCGATTAGAAAACTTTGTTTTTGAGTGGGTACGGTTCCGAAATTATTCCTCATATTAAAAAGGTATGTTTGGGCAGAGTTATGTAATTAAAATATATAAGATGAACTGCATTTTTTATTTATTTATTTAATTTATTTATCAAAATGTGGGACAATTTTTCTTTATAATATAGATACCTACGAGACTTTAATGAGAAAACTAAAAACAAAAAAAATTTATTAACGTTAAACATTGCCTTTTTTTAGTATTTGAATAAATAGATATAATTTGAAAATTAAAACTCTAATAAAGTAATACAGACTTGTTTAATTTTGTTTTCCAGGAACTATTTTCAACGAAAAAGAATTCTTCAAGTAAATAGGACATTTTTCAAAATATGTAAATTTTGAATAATAAAGTTATAATATTTCAGTTATTTCAAAAATATCAACGATAAATATGCGAATATATATATATATATATAAAAAGCACAATTTCCTATAGAAAAATAAATTTAAATAACACTTTTATTTCTAATATTCATTGAGTTTGTGGCTTTGGGGTCAGTAAATGACTATATTTTAAAAGGAGGGATGCAAAAAAGTCATTTCAATTTTTAATATTCTTATAATAATGAAAAATTTGTTATAAAATATATTAAAAACACTAAAACTCAATTTTTGTGTTCAATTTGAAAATCAAAGTTTTTATTGTAAAATATCCGGTTTAAGAAAAGACTTTTAAGGGACTACACAACTGAGATTTTTTTCAGAATTTTTGAAATTCAATATTTCGAAAAGTTATCAACGGATTTAGGTTTTATTTTTCTCGTTTTGTTGGCAAAATTAATTTCTACAAGTTTTGTATGAAAATTTTTTTAATAGAATCAAAATTATTGACATACTTAACGAACATAATGTTGTGTTTTTTTCGACTGCGGCAGAGCTACAGGTCGCTGTAATCATCTGAAACAAAAAGTCGAACAAGATTAATAAACACGAATAGACTGGCTATCGTCGTACACGAGGATTTTTTTGACATAATGGCGGATGGTTTTATTTTTTTTTCATTTTTTTCAATTTTCAATAATTTTTTTCTCTGGAAGTTATGGAAAAAATCTCCATGTACGATGAGAGATAATCTATCTAAAAATACGCTCAAAAAATTTGAACCAAATCGGATGAGTGGTTTTCAAGAAACATCTGCCGCAGTGGAAAAAAAACACAAAATTTTGTTCGTTAGCTATGTCAACAATTTTGATTTTATTAAAAAAAATTTCATACAAAACTTGTAAAAATTACTTTTTCCAACAAAACAAGAGAAAGAAAACCTAAATCCGTTGATAACCTTTCGAAATATTGAATTTCAAAAATTCTGGGGAAAAAATTCACAGTGGTGTAGTCCCTTAAGAAAACAAGATTCGTGAATCTCGTTACGATCGATCGTTTTGTTAAGAAATCTCGATCGAATAAGGTGATACGGTATTAAAGCATCGTATGGCAAACCAAGATTAAGTAAATTCTCGATCAATTCTCGTTTCGCTTGAATGCAGCACTAATTTTCTGCTTTTATTTTTTTATTAAAAAATGGTAAAGCTTACATGACTTTAGTAACGACAACGGGACTAGACTAATTAGCTTCGCTACGTCAAAAAATCTCCTTATTCAAAGCACCTATTTCAAACACAGAAATATCCATAAGATGACGTGGAAACATCCTGACGGTCTCACGTACAATCAGATA
>JBAGKK010251697.1:0-21127 GCA_037177015.1 Euceroptres primus | reverse complement strand
CGAGCGCGAGGACTCCCTCTACAACCGACTCTGTAACTCAATAAATCTCTATTTGTCCATTTTCTTATTAGACATTTTTCATAGTAAAAAAGTCAAGCTTTCTTTTGCGACTATTTAAAAAAAAATCGTAGATGCTTAAATTGCGAAAATTTAAATTATATAAAATAAATAAAATTTAAATCGTGTAATTAAAAAGGAAGTTACAGGCGTTTGAAACTACCCCTGCAGGCATTGGGGTTGAAAATTCAACCCCCCCTCACTTGGGGAGGGTTGGTAATCCTGGTCTATAAGTTTGTGGATTAACTACTGTTGGGTAGGCGAACATATTCCCAGAATTTGAAGACAATCGAAAAACATGACTTTTAGTGTTGGGGCAGTTGAGGAATAATGCCCCATAGATTCTATGTATTTAGAATATTAAGAATTCATCTGTCATTGTTATATTTAGGAAAAAATATTTTTAGGTACAGAATTTCCACTTTTAAAATATTGTACTTTAGCAAAATTGCATAAGCACAAAGAAAATTTTTTTTATTAACAATTTATTATAATTTATCGCAGATTTATAAACCTTATGAACTGTTTCTTTAAAATATGCAAAAAATTTCACGATTTATAAAAAATCAACCACGTTTTGACAATATTTTATAATATAGTTACAGTTGTTAAGAAGTAGAGTTAAGAAGTTACAAAAATGAAGATTTTAAAACAAAAAATCTTTTGAGCGCATTAAATATGATAAACAATAGTCATATTTATACGAAATACTTTTATTTTTTTTTTATTTCCACGTTTAAAACTTGAAAAATCTGTTCATAAGTGGGCAAAAGTGAATAAGTCTATTTTAATTTTGTTAATTACTTCAATACGGGACTAGATAAATATTTTTTCTCCCTCTGATATTCATTGTGGATGTCAACTAATTTTTAAGCTGAAATTAGAATTTAGATGTTGTTTCATACGTTTTCATGATACAGCATTTTTGCAATTATCTCAAAAATATGGAAAATGGACTTATGCACTTTTGGCCGCTTACACTTCAATTTGATTCTTCTGAAAAACCAAAAAAATACCAAAGAGAGAATTTATGGTAAGTAGATTATTTTAATTTTTAAAAAAAGTGTCCCCTTATTTTTCATGTACAAGAACATATTTCAATGGTAGCCAATTCTGAACAGGTCACCCGAGGGTCTACATGATTTGAAATGGATTCGGTCAGTAATAAGCTGTTTTTTAATTTTGAATTGGCAGCTATTTTAGATTTTTTCAATATTTTGGATTTTTAAAATTATCAAGCAGTTTCTGAAGCCAAACATCTTGTTTTCCCGAAGTTTAAAAGTATCATGTTCAAAACTGTGGGAAAAAAGAATTTTTTTGAGATTTGAAATAGCCGCCATTTTAAATTTTTTCACAATTTTGGATTTTGAAATCTTGCATTCGCTTGAGAATAAATTATTCAATTTTTCCATAATTTTTGGTTAATAACTTTAAGAAATAGCTTTTTTGGACCCATTTAGACGGCCGCCGTTTTGTAATTTTTCAAAATTTTGAGTTTTTGACTACTAAGACAATTTAAACACCCCATGCAAACTTTGTTACACAAGGATAAAATGGTTCGAATAAAAATTAAAAAAGTTATGCAGATTTTTCGTTTTTGCGTGATTTTTCCCATGTAAATGCCATGGGAAATTTCAAGGCCCACGTTTAGTAGGTAAATATTAACTGATTTGGCTAAAATTTTATGTACTTTCTTTTTTTGGGCAAGCGAACAAATTCCGCCAGTGGGAGCAAGCGACTTTAACCCTTCGGACCAATCTGGGTCATTTTGACCCGTACCTCAACTTTGACTAGATATAGCGTTTAGGCAGACTTTAAATACACGCGCCCGTGGCCCTCTAGTAGTAGTTTATTTTTTTCGAAACACATGATTTTCCAAAAATGTTTTTTCTTTCTAGAATTTTTTTCATATTTATGATCAGCTTTCATACTTCCACACTATACCATCACATTTAAGAATATACCCTGAAGTATACCCCTGAATTTTTTCAGCTCAATCGAACGCGTACGTTTAAATAGGTAACACATACAAAATGATACAGGGTCAATTTGACCCAGTGTGGTATCAATGATCGAATAAATAGGTGTGGTCTCGAAGGGTTAAAGAAAGAAATAAGGACCACCCTAATGCACATTGTGTATTGAAATTTCTGAAAAGGAGAATATTTTTATTGTACTCTTCGTTTTAAGTATCCCTTTCTATCCATTTATTCCTCTGAAGAAAACTTAGGTTCTGTGGTTACGACTGAAAATACTGGCATTGTACAAATGATGGGTTTGTAAATCTAGTTGCGAGTAAATGTAGATTGAATGGATAATAAATCTTGTTTAAACGTTGGTTACAGAAGCTTGTGGTTATATGAAAATGTGTGCCAAGTTGTATAAGGTAATTTCTTTTAAAAGTGATTTTAAAACCTACGTCAATACGTCGCGGTGGCGCTTTACTATTATTTATTAGACTCTAACCAGTCAGTGATTTTTAATCGTTCCATAAACTCCGTTAGTCCAACCATCCATCCTTCAGACTTTATAATGTATTCTGCAATTTCTCTTAAAACCTATGTCCAACCTTTTAGACATGTTACGATTTTTCTAACATTTTGCAGATATATTCAAATGTTAGATTTATTCACACCTTACACTTATTTACATACTCTCTTAATCTAAATTAGTAGTTTTTTGCTAAAGAAATAGTCCTGAATCGTTTACCAATTGCTTAAGTAAGCATTTCTACTAATTAATGGTAGAAAATTACTAATTCATAGTAGAAAACTACTAATTCACTTAGTAAGGCTCACGAAATAAATTAGTAACCCTTACTACGTGAATTAGTAGTTTTATACCATTAATTAGTAGTTTTGTACCATTAATTAGTAGTTTTCTACCATTAATTAGTAGTTGTCTACTAAAAATTAGTAGAAATGCTTATTAAAGCAATTGGTAAACGATTCCGCCCTATTTCATTAGCAGAAAACTACTAATTCAGATTTAGAGAGGAAGGTCGACTATTTTGCTCTAAACATATTACAAACTTTTTGAGGTTTTTTTCTAAAGTACATTTCAGTTACTCTTCGAAAATTTTTTACAATTAATGATGGGTGTATTTTCCTGGATTTTATGAAACATAAAGATTTCAAGTTGATTTTACACTCTGAATAGTGAACATCCTTAAATTGTCAAGAATATTTATCTCCCTCTGTGATAAATTAACCAATAAACTGAAATAAATTGCAAAAATAAATTAAATTACACAAACAAAACAACTCTAATTACCGATAAACTAATAATCGGTGTTTCCCCTAGAGAAAATGTGCATCAGAGCGAGTATCAGAGTGCCGCGAGGGCATTTCCATTTTTCTCACAATTTACGCACGCGATACTCGGCCTTCGATTCATTAAAGTGCGTTAGCACAAAATTGGCGCGGTATATATTTCTCGGGCACACCACCTCTATAGCCCCATTGTATCTGTTAATTGGCGCGCAATAATTGCCAAGTTATTCACGATTAATTGCGAGTCCCTAATTAGCGCGACCCGTGGGGTTACAGCGTGCAAGTTCGTGGCAACTGACTAAAGAGTTTCCGATATTAGGTAGGATAACGTCAAAGAGAGAAAGCTGGTATCTATTATAGTACGTATTTTTTTAAATATAAGAAATTGGTCAGTAGTGCTGAATATTCATCACTAATGCCTCTAATTACGTATTGATTGCCAAGTTGGCGTACTCACGCGGTCGGAGGTCGCAACTTTTGTAGGATCCATTCACCCCTTTTCCCCTCTTGTTACAAGCTCTCTCACCCAAATACTCTTTTTTTATTTTCCTTCTCTCTGCCCACGCGGCTAAGCCGCTAATTAACAACGCCGAAAAACTCGAAAAATGAACCTTGACATTGTTAATTAAATACCGTTATTGATGAATTCCTTCATACTTTACGTCCATTCATATCTTAGAAGCTGCAAACTTGCGGCTTTTATAAGACTGAACTCGACCTTGAGTGAAAACCAGGATTTTAACATTTATAAAATCTTCTTAACATTTATAAATCTTCTGTTTTTAATAATGGGGAAGATATTTTATTTTATTTTTTAATACATCTTAATTTAATACAAAGGCCATAAGCTGGGTAAGCATGATTGGTCTGCCCTAGCAGATATTTGGTTCATATTTGGATGGTAAGTTTCTACCATTATAACACTAATTTACCCCAAGTGCCAACTTCAAAAAAAATTTTTACAAGCGTTATAAAAAAATTTTGAAAAATCAAGAGAAAAATTTTTTCTTAGCTTAAAATGCTTTAAATTATTGTGAGAGTGATTGTCAGTCACATATCTATAAAAAATTAACAATTATAATTGTTATAAACAATTTTTGTGGAAAATTTGGAATTTGTGGTTTTTTTCAATTTCGGATTTCCCTTCATCATCTGAATTGATGTAGAGATTCTTGAAAATAATATATAAACAATAACAAATAAACAAATAATTATAAACAATTTTTGTGGAAAAATTTGGAATTTGTGGTTTTTTCAATTTCGGATTTCCCTTCATCATCTGAATTGATGCAGATATTC
Organism: Euceroptres primus; assembly: GCA_037177015.1. Taxonomy (NCBI): domain Eukaryota; kingdom Metazoa; phylum Arthropoda; class Insecta; order Hymenoptera; family Figitidae; genus Euceroptres; species Euceroptres primus. The sequence goes on along the minus strand of JBAGKK010251697.1, from coordinate 16,499 downwards.
TTGAAAATAACATATGTTCAATTATATTTGTTAAAATACAACAATTGTTAATTTTGTAAACAAATTAAATAAATAAATTCAAAACTTTGGCACTTTGGCCTGGAAAAGAATTTTTTGCACTAAAACTGCTTTAAATTTTTGTGAAAGAGATTTGAAGTCACTATTTCTATAAAAAATTAACAATTAACAATTGTTATAAGAAATTTTTGACAAAAATTGCAAATTAAACGACTAAAAACAAGAGAACGAATGAAGTAAACAATTACGAAACTATCGTAATGAAACTCCTTAACTGATTGTTGGTAATGTTTAATATATTAGACGAATTCTAGAAGTACACAAGCGAATAACTGAAAACAAATGAAAACGAAAAAATACATATCAAACTTTTAACACGAATCACAAAGAACCGAAAGATATAATCGTAGCCGCTTAAAGACGAAAGAAAACAATTCAGCATCAGCACCAACAGCATACCTTATTCTATACGAAAATGGTTTCTATTGTGAATCAGTTTCTATCGACAGCCATCTAGCGGTAATCGTTCGAAGCTTTAGAAACAAGTGAAAGCGAAATGAGAGATTTTCATTTATTCACAGCTAACTTCACTCTGTCGAAGTTTAAGGATACAAGAAAGCTTTTTTAAATACATGAAAATTTCGTAATATTTGAAATTAAATAATAATGCTTAGTTGTTTAAAAACTGATTATAAATAATATTTTATTATGGTTGGTTATTAATTTACACTCCCAATACCCTATTCAGCAGTTTTATTGGAAAGACCAATTTTTCCTACGGGAAAATGCAAAAATTTTGAAATATTTCTTTCAATATAAAAATCTTTATTGTCAATTTTTAATAGAAATTTAAACTGAAAATCTCTCGCACAAAAATTTAGAGCAGTATTAGTGCAGAAAACAAATTCTTTCCATGTGAAGTTGCCACAATTTTACATTTATTTATTTAATTTGTTTATAAAATTAGCAATTGTTATGTTTTAACTAATATAATTGAACATATGTTAATTTAAAGAATATATGCATCAATTCAGATGATGAGGGAAATCCGACATTGCAAAAACCACAAATTCCAAATTTTTCCTCGAAAATTTTTATAACAATTATAATTAATTTCTTATAGAAATGTGACTGAAAATCACTCTCACAATAATTTAAAGCACTTTTAGCTAAGAAAACATTTTTTTCAACAAAAAATTACAATATTTGGCCATTTGTTAATTTAATTTGTTTCTAATAAACCATACAATAATCAAATTATTTGTATTCTGGGAGTGTATTCTCTGATCTTCTATTTTGTATTCTGTATTCTGTATTCCCCTTGCGTTGATTGAAGATGATTTGCATTATATGCAAACTGTTGTTGAAGAGTAAATAATTATTTTGTGAAAAATCTCGATTTTCTCATACTTTGAGTAAACTTATAATAAATAAGCAGACAAAAATGCTAAAATGTCTGATCAGGGTGCTCTTTAAAATTTAGCGCACTTTAATTTTCAAAAAAATTAATGTAAATCGGGCTAAAAGCACTTTTTGTGGACTAAAGTCTGTTTACAAGTCAATTTTCAATGAATTTTGACCTTTTTTCTAAAATGACTGTAAGGCTTCCAGGAATAACGAAACGATGCAGAAAATTTAGTTTGGCCAAACAAAAATTTTTTATTAAACAACAAAATAAACAAAACAAAAAAATTTCCTATCTTTTCAGATGTACCTTTTTTTTTAAATCTTCAAATTGACTAAAAAAGAGCTTAAGTCAGTATAATAACTATCTAGCAACAATTTCCAGTAGGTTAGAGTAAGAAAAAAATGGTTTATAATATTTTGAACAAATTAATGAACAAAAGCCATTTTCTCATGAGTTGCAAATATTAGTTTTTTAAAATTCATAGTTTTTATATAAAATATAAGAGAAATTAATGCTTAATTGCGATTAGTTAAGAATAGCTGCTGTTTGACAATTACTGAAACAATTTTTATAAACAAGTACACAGTTTTCGTATATCACAATGAATAGGCTCAATTTTTTTTGTAGAATATACTAAAAATGTCTTGCCAAAGACTCCTTGCTGTCATATTTTTCAAATTAACAACAACTGTTAATTATTTAAATAATATTTATAAACAAATTCACATTTTATATTATTCCATGAATAAGACCAATTTTTTTGTGAAACCAATTAAAAATGTATTGCCAGTGACTCCCAGCTGTAACTTTGTATAAATTGATAAAAAATATTAATTAATTAAACAATTTTTATAAATTAATGCACATTTTGACCATTTTCCAAGACTGTAGGCTCCATTTTCTTAACGAAATTAACTAAAAATATATTGCCAGTGACCCTTTGCTATGATACTTTGCCAATGGACAAGAACACTTAATTATTTAAACAATTTTTATAAACAAATGTACATTTTAGCCACTTCTGCATGAATAGGCTTATTTTTTTCGTTGAATAAACTAGAAATGTCTTACCTATGACTTCTTCTGGTCATATTTGTCCAATTAACAACAATATTTGATAATTTAAACAATATTTATAAACTAATTGACAGTTGACCATTTTTTCATAATAAATATTAATTTTTTGCGGTATTGCCTAAAAAACCAAGGTTTTCTTAATTATAAAAATATGACAAGAAGGAATAATTGGCAAAACATTTCTTGTTGATTCAACAAAAAAATTAATTTTTATCATTGAAAAATGATCGAACTGTGAATTTCTTTATAAATATTGATTAAATAATCAACATTTTTTGTTAATTGGACACACACACACACACAAATATGACAAGAAGGAGTTATTGATAAGACATTTCTGGTTTATTCCACGAAAAAAAATAACCTTATTCATGCAAAAGTGGCACAAATTTACATCTGTTTATAAAAATTGTTTAAATAATTAACTGTTTTTCAAATTCATCTTGTTGATTTCTATTGGCCACCTGGTTATAAAATTTGTTGGTGTTTTGCATGGGCTTTAGAGTTGAATAATTAAAAAAAGTTGTGTTTTTTTAACCAAACATGTCGTCTCGCATGTGAGTCCTCTTCAGTGGTTTATTTCTAAAAATGGAAATGTTTGTTTAATTAATCAATTATAAAGTTTAACGAAGAAATATAAGAATTTTAAGCCATTCTCGAAACAGAAGTAAACATTATAAAAATTCTTTCATATATAATTTACAATTATAAAAGAAAAAAATTTATTTTTAAACATTCAGAATGACAGATATGTAATTGAAACGAAAAAAATTTTTTGAAAACCATTAATAATAAAAATTAAACTAGGACGAATCGATGAAAATTAAAATATTATCCAGAATTTCTAGAATCTCATCAGATACGTATGATACTAGTGTTATAGTGATATGAGGAATTTCTTACACAATTGTTAAGGTATGTATAAAAACATATAACTGATGAGATTCCAGAAATTCTGGATAATATTGTAATTTTCATCGATTCATCCTAGTTAAATTTTCATTTTTAATGGTGTTCAAAAAACAGCGTCTGTATCAAATGTAATTTCCGTTTTAAGAAATAAACCACTGAAGAGGACTGACTTGCGAGTCGAAACGTTTGGTTTTAAAAACACAGTTTTTTAAAACTGTTCTTGTTCTTTGGCAAAGTATCAAAGCAAAGAGTCATTGGCAATACATTGTTAGTTCATTTCGCTAAGAAAATGGAACCTATTCTTGCAAAAATGGTGAAAATGTGCATTTATTTATAAAAATTGTTTAAACTTTTAGTCTGTTCCGCAAAAAAATTGGGCCTATTCGTGGAATAATTTTAAAAGTGTGAATTTGTTTATAAATAAATTGAGCCTATTCATTGTGACATACGAAAACCGTATATTTGTTTATAAAAATTGTTTCAATAATTGTCAAAAGCAGCTGTTCTTAACTAATCGCAATTAGGCATTAATTCTCTCTTATTTTATATAAAAGCTATGAACTTCAAACAACTAATATTTACGAATCACGAGAAAATGTCTTTTGTTCATTAATTTGTTAAAAATATTATAAAGAATTTTTTTCTTACTCTAACCTACTGGAAATCCATTGAAAATTGGCTTGTAGGCAGACTTTTGTCCACAAAAAGTGTTTTTGGCCACTGTGTGGCGTATGTAGTAGCACGCAAAAAAGATCGAAAATACTATATGTAAAATGTACTATATGTAAAAATACTATATGTAATGTAAAATCTATGTAAAAGCGTATCTGTGATTCCAAATGTGCTCATTTAAGAGTGTCAGGAGTTACAATTAAGAAGACCCCTCGTTTCAATGGAATTGCATACTTTGTAGAGGCCAACAAAATAATTTTCTTTTTGTAACTGTGAAGTACCATCGGGATCATGCTCGCAAAAATATATATGTCGTTGCTGAGGGCGTGAGTGCATTATAGGGAAAAAAATGTGGCTTTTTTATAGAAAATTTTTTTTTCAAAATTCTAAAAATTTTGTTATTCCTTTCTAATTGCCAGAATTGACTCTCCATTTATTTTTAGAACCGCTGTGATATCTTGTACATTATATATTTGAACCATCGAAATTGATTCAGCCATTTTCGAGAAAATTTAATTTCGTGATTTTGCAACATTTTTTTATAACTTTTGTAAAAAATTTTTTTTAAGTTGGCACTTGGGGTAAATTAGTCTTGTAATGGTAGAAACTTATCACCCAAATATAAACCAAATATCTGCTAGGGCAGACCAACCATCCTTAACCAGCTATGGCCTTTATTACAATCAACAGTTTTTTAAGGCGCTATTATTTGTTTCCATATATCAACTAAAACGGAGTGTATAAGGTAACTTTATTTTTTCATCTAGGATTTTATTGGAAAATAAAAATGCCTTATCAAGCAATCCGCTACGTTTTTTTTTTTCTAAAAAAAGGAAGACAGGCCGACAAGCTCGTTATCGATAAAATCAATTTTCCCTTTATTCAAAAAATGAACTAACGACCTTCAAGGGCTTTGAGATTCGTGAAGGATATTTTGTATTTCAAAAGCAAGGAGCCTTAACTGGCAGCAATTTTTATAGCGAACAAGCGTAGAAACGAAAGCAGGGTTGTTAGTTGCTTCAACAGTCTATAGACTCCAACGGGTATTGAAAACGCTTATTGGTCCTGTCAGTCAAACTGCTGTCTACCATATGCACATATGATACAATGGACACGATATGAGACTGTCCATCAGAACAGAATTCTATCCAGCCTCCATTTCATCTCGTTCCCTTTCCTGTCCTACCGATACGCTGCGATGATCCATTCGATTTCAAATACCATACCATCCCAATATCGCGAAACATGAGAGGCACGTGCATTTCATGACAAACATCATGTACAGTTTTCTTCATTAATATTACATCTATTACAAATTTTTCATCAAAAAACTGTCCTGCTTTTAATACAGAAAAAATTATCAACTTTGAAATTTAATAGATTCGACTTGTCAGAGACCATTTGTTCAAATACATTGATTAATCCAGAAAGTACCATCTCCATGAGTCTTTAAAAGGTAGCCGGAGCATTGCGAAATCAAAATGGCATTTTAAACATCGGTTAAAATATGCCCACGATATTTAAATTTTCAACAAATATATGATTAATAAAACCCCAAATATATGAATGTGGCAAGGTGTACAATTTGAAATTACGATCATAACAAATGACAGAAAATCGAAAGCACAAGCTCGTCGTTTGTTCCCTCGAACGAAACGTTCGAAAAAGAGCAGTTTGTTTCGGAGTGCCGATGAATTTGAAGCGTGCTTTGGTTTTTAGTTGACTACGCCATATGACAACACCTATAGCCGTCCATTAGAGCGGTTCTTCTTTCACGAATGCAAAAAGGCCCATTGTTAATCCTGTGCATGAAACTGACAGGTTTTGTCAATTTACATATGTAGCGTATATTCAAAACTCTCAAATTCCTGCGAAAGCCAATTGTTACCAATCCATGATTGCATGGCTAAATCCCCTTCTGCATTTCTATAAAAATATCGTTCACAAAAGGGAAATCGAATAAATGGTCAACAGTACTTTAAGGAAAAGTATTGAAGAAACTTTTACCCAAAAGGATATGCACGAACAACTATAATTACGTCAATTTTAAATTCAGCAAGAACATCTAACTGTAGGATGAGAATGACTATTGTTAAGAGAGAGAGAGAGAGAGAGAGAGAGAGAGAGAGACTATTGTTTAATAAACAATTATGGTACGAATCCTTTTTTTACTCTTAGGATTAATCAATAAATGTTTGGTTAATTTTGATGTTGAATGTACAACTTGAAGATCCTTAATTGTACGGTATGAATTTACTTGCATGATACGAACTTAAGAAGGTTATTTCCACAAACAATAGAGAAAATGTGAAATGGTACGGCACGATCCTGGTTTCAGCACACCAAATTAATATTCTGGCATAACTTTGGTGATTTGAAGCGAGGAGGGTGGATTGTTTGCGGACAATAGATACAGTCCAGCGTCTGCACCTCCGAGATCAATTACGCTGTCTGGACCGTGAACATCCGACCACACTCAAACGACCCTATTATTCGGGTAAAGTAGGTATCGAGTGCGTCTACAAGCGTTTAAGCTCTACCATTATTTAGCGAAACAAACCGAGTCCCATCGTAAAACCACAAATATGGAGAACCATCGATTCTCGGTTTGCACATTAACGTTCCTTGTCCTAGCAGAATTTCGGTCTTTTTTAACTTTTTTAATAATCCCTTCTTTCAATATTCTTTTAATGTATTAAGAAGCAGGAGAACGTGGACACTATCTCTAGAAATAGAAGCATTATTTTAAAGAAACAAAAAAATAGTATCGAAGTACTCTCACAGGACTAAAATGCGTTTGCTTAGTTGATTGATTAGCCACAATCATTTTTGAATAAGGTCTGACAGTTTTTAAAAACGTTTTCGACGAATTGTTTAAAGCACGTAGCTTTCATTAGACAGGCGCTGGAATTTACTGAATAATAGGTTAAAAATTCTGAAATAATTTGTGCAATGTATGCTTTAAAATTACCACTGAAAATTCTGAAATAATTTACGCAATGTATGCTTTAAAATTACCACAATAAGTTTAAAAAATGTTAATTAGCCGCAAACTTATTAAGTGTAATAAAGGAGTGTCATTTTATACTTTAAGGCGTTTTATCCTTTACATCTCCCTCAAAATTAATCGAATTATGTTCAAATATACCTCATTGGACGAGGAATTTTCAAAAGATTGAGCCTGTTATACTAAAGATTAAGTGAAAAAATATGGAGAATTCTCTGTGAAGTCAAAGCGCAGAAGATAAAAGAGAGCAGACAAAGTCACAAAATGTCATCGCTCTCTTTTACCACTAATAATTTTGCGACACTTTACTATTTCTAAAATTCAATTTAGTGCTTTCAAAACTCGAAATATGCATACGCAATTAATACTTTAATAATTTTTTAAAACTGTTTCTAGCATTCACTACAAGGAATTGAAAATTGCATATTTTACGTACCGAAGAATTTGTCCAAAATACACCAAATTCGGTCAAGCTGTATTCCGTAAGGATTTTGACCAATCAATCGATTAGGTAAACGCATTTTAGTCCTTCGCGAGTACTTCGATGCTAGGCTTTTGTTTCTTTGAAATAATGCTTCGACTGGATCATTCCCACGTCCTTCTGACCTTTACTGTATCCTTTCAATATCCTTTCAATATCATTTCAATATCCTTTCAATATTTGACCCAAAAGACCAACCACACAGAAGAAAATAAATACACTTTTTGATTCAAATTAATATTTAGCCTACAACTTTTTACCGATTTGGATCACTATTTTTTTAAAAAAAGAGCTAATAAAATTTCGAAGAAAATTGAGTGGCTCGATTTTTACAAAAGGTTTTCAAGTTTTTTTAAATAAACAAATATAACGCAAAAAATGACAATTTTGTCAATTCGAGCTCCTAGCTTCTTTGAAATAATGCGAGAATTTTTGAAATCGCCTACACTTGATAGAGCGACATTAGTTCAAGGTAATTTGTCACGTTACATTAAACAAAAAATTTCTTTTATACATAATTAATGTGTTAAGAGCAGTCATTTTTAACTTTCACTATTTTGTCGTTTACTTTTATTATATTGCAAGCAATTCGTGTCAAAATAATATTATGATGAAAAAACCTTCAAGTCGAATAATTTTTGTTAATATTATAAACAAATTTCATAAACAAATGCTTAATTTGGCAATTTTCGACTTAAAAATTCGTTTTCTTTCAATGTTAACAATACTAATTGGCTAACCTAAGATTATTTTAACATTAAACATTATTGGTGAATAAATTTTATAATTATTATAAACAAAACTTAATGAACAAATATATTACTCAGATATTTTTCGACAAAAAAATTCACTTTTTTCAATGTTAATACTTTCAATTGGCTAACCCAGGATCATTTTAACACTAAGCACTATTCACTAATAAATTGAATGATTATTATTTATTTTTTAAATCGCGGAATAAAAATTTTATTTTAAAAAATTTTGCGATTGTTTAAATGAATTTTTATCAGCTTCAAGTGAAAAATTGACATATTATTTTTATTGTTATCAAAAGAAATTTTTTATCTGCTTTTAAGTATTAAATTTCGGGATTTTAAAGGTTTTTAAGGAACTGCAAAAACCGACTGAAATTTTTTTTTAAGTTTTTCATAATAATGGTTAGATTATCCACTTCAAACTAATGACATTTCATTTAAAGAATTTAAAAAATTTTTCTAAATAAAAGTTTCATTCAGCGATTTAAAAGTCATTTTTTTTACTAATTTTCAAGAAATCTTAACTTGATCAAAATTAATTTTTATTTATTTTTTATTTTTTATCAATAATTATTGTCATAATCTCTACAAAAAGAAATTTACCATAATTTTTGCACTCATAGGAAAAAACTGTAAAAATTTCAAAATTAAAAATGTTAAGGTCGTGACGGCTTGCTATAATATTGCCTAAAAAAATTGTAGACTCATCCTGATTAGCAAAAGGAACTTTTTTCTATAGTCGGGATTTGGTTGGTCAAAATTCGATCGTTTCGGCCCACCCTATTATAAAAATTTAGTTCAGAAAAGAGAAACATCTCTGAAGCGAGCCGTTGGAAATAGTTTAGGTCTGAAATTTTATGTTAAGCAACCACATTTTACAATTGTTTTGTTTATAATAATATGTTTTTATATAAACAAATTTTGTTTATAACAATCATAAAATTTATTAGCTAATTATGTTCAATGATGTAATTATGATGGAATAGTAAATTCCAAGTGTTGACATAGGAAAAAACGAATTTTTTGTTAAAAAAATGACTGAATTATGCATTTGTTTATAAAACTTATTCATAATAATCATTAAATTTATTGGTGAATAATATTTAGTGTTGAAATAATACTGGGTTAGCCAATTAAAAGTATTAACATTGAAAAATATGAATTTTTTTGTCGAAAAATGTCCGATTAATACATTTGTGCATTAAATTTGTTTATAATAATCATAAAATTTACTGGCTAATAATGTTTAGTATCAAAGTAATCTTGTGTTAGTCAATTCAAATAATTAACATTGAAGAAACCGAATTTTTAAGTCGCAAAATTACCAATTTAAGAATTTGTTTATGAAATTAGTCTATAATACTAACAATAATTATTCAACTACAAGGATTTTCCATCATAATATTATTTCTACACATCTTGCTCTCAATATAACAAAAGAAAATGTCAAATAGTGAAAGTTAAAAACACCGCTTTTAACAAATTAATTATTTATAAATTATTTTCTTTGTTCAGTGTACCATGACAAATTATCTTCAACTAATGTAGCTCTATCAAATTGCATCAATTTTCCCATTATTTGCAAGAAGCTAGGAGCTCGAATTGGCAAAATTGGCATTTTTTGCATTACATTTTTTTATTAAAAAGACTGAAAACCTTTTTTAAAAATCGAACCACATAATTCTTTTCGATATTTTAATAGCTTTCTTTAAAGAAAGTCATCCAAATCGTTAAAGAATTGCAAGCTAAATATTAATTTGAACCAAAAAGAGTACTTATTTCCCACTGTGCACCAAATCATTGTAATAGAATGCCACTTTGACTTCGAAATACTCCGGCTGCCTTTGAAAGACTTATAGATAAGTTACTTTCTAGAGATTGTAAACTGTTGTAATATTTTATCATATATTTTTGAAATTGCAATTATGATTGTGCTCAGATTTCTTGTTATCCTTTTCCTTTGAGGTGGATGCTTTATGAACTTTACAAAGCAATAAATCTCGAGAATAAATTCATTCAACATAACTGGAGATTATCATCACTCGCGAATACTTCAATGGAGGCAAACAATGCTTGAACACAATTTGAATATCGCTCCTTTGTGTTCTGTTTCACGGAACAGCAACTTGAAAACCGTGACCGTATCTCTCTCTCTCTCTCTCTCTCTCTCTCTCTCTCTTTCTCTCTCTCTCTCAACGCCCACTCTCGAATCAACACCACTAATTCTTAATTGCACTTATCAAACTATCGGTCCATTTTATCCCTTTGTCTCGTTAACTGTCCTCAGCGAGTCGTTCCACTGCCAGTTCTCTATTGGCTATTCATTGACAATTAAATTCACGTTCCAACATATGACATTTTGTCCCTTGTACCTTTCAGATGCTGGATATAAGCCGAGTGCAATACAATTTTGATCAACATCAGATTTATTATCTTGATTTAAAAGTAATTCACTAATAAATGATGTAAAGAAAGTTCCTTTCGCTTCGTTCTCGTGTGTCTTTCTGTTTACTTTTTTTTGGCATGTAAATTGTAAGTAAGTATACACTATAATTCAAGAGCCTTTTACTTCTTCTGATTGAATACGCGGGGTAATTTCTTTAGACTCAGTTGCAGGTACTTACACGCTCATTTGTACGAAACAACTGGCATTGACGTCTCTGAAAGAGGACCACCAGAGCCGCAAGTTTCTTCACGCCCGATTCTCTCGGTTACGAAATTTGTCACGTGCCAGAGCCTTATGTAGGCACTTAACTCCACCTTCTGCTTCTTCGTTTCGTTTTCTCCTCTCGTTTTTTTCTTCTACTTCTCCGGCGCTTTCGTACGAGTGAACTTTTAAAAACCATAGTCGTTCCACGATAGCGCAGGATAAACCGGGCGAAAATCCTTTGGATTAATGATTCTCTGGGATAACCTCGAGTCGGGGTAGTGATAAATTAGGTGAGTTTAAGCGAGACCAAAATTTCGGGTCCTTCAGGTACAGTACTTCAGAAGTGTATTATCGTAAATGTGTATCGGATAGCTTTCCAGAAGCTTGAATTATTATGTGAATATGGTCGTATTCTCTCAAATTCGAAAAATAATGTAAATGGTCCTACGATTCCTACAGAGAGATAAATTTTCTGTCAATAAAGAATTGTTTAATGCAAAGTACGATTCATTCGTGACATATCTACTTTTCGGTATAGGAACTTGATAGATATATTGGATTATTTGAGCGGCTGAAAGTGAATATGGGACAAAAAAAGTTTGAGAGTAAAAATGGAACATAAATTTTTCGGAGTAAAAAGGGAACAAACAAATCTTCGGAGTAAAAATGGAACAAAATTTCTTCAGAGTCAAATGCAACAAACTAATTCTCCGAGTAAAAACGGAACAAACAAGCGCACGCCTGGTTGAAGGGGATATATCCCCTCCCACCAGCCGTGCGCAGGATCAGTTAAAAATATCAGTGAACTTAGAAAAAAGCAACAACGGTTGCAAAAATGCCAAACTTCCATTTCCTGGAAAAACTGGACGACGAAATAAATCAGAGCTTTCCCGATAATTAAAAATTTCCAATTTTTTTTGCTCCGGATGTTTGATAAGAGTCTCCTTGTTACAAAAAAAAAAACGTTTACTGGACCGTAGGATCAGTTGAAAATATCAGTTAAGTTCGACAAAAGCAACAACGACTGTAAAAATGCCAAATCTCCGCATTTTTGAAAAACTGGCACACGAAATAAATCAGGGATTTCTCGATAATTTAAATTTTCCTTTTTTTTCGGAGGATGTTTGCTCATAGTCTTCTTGTTACAAAAAAAGCGTTTACTGGACCGCAGGATCACTTAAAAATATCAGTTAACTTAGAAAAATGCACCAACGGTAGCAAAAATGCCAAATTTTCACTTTTTGGAAAAACTGTCCGACGAAATAAATCAGGACTTTCCCGATAATACTTTCTACTTTTCTTTGCTCCAGATGTTTGATAAGAGTCTCCTTGTTACAAAAAAATGTTTACCGGACCGCAAGATCAGTTAAAAATATCAGGTAAGTCAGAAAAAAGCCACAACGGTTGTAAAAATGCCAAATTTCCACATTTTGGAAAAACTGGCCCACGAAATAAATCAGGGCTTTCCCAATAATTAAAAATTTCCCTTTTTTGTGGGGGATCTTTTCTTAGAGTCTTCTTGTTACAAAAAAACGTTTACTGGACCGCAGGATCAATTAAAAATATCAGTAAACTTTGAGCGCACTGCTGGAGGGAGGGGATATACCTCTCCCACCATCCGTGCGCTCGTTTGATCCGTTTTTACTAAGAGAATTGGTTTGTTGCGTTTTTACACTGAAGAAATTTTGTTCCGTTTTTAGTCGGAAGATTTGTTTGTTCTCTTTTTACTTCGAAAAGTTTATGTTTCATTTTTACTCACAAACTTTTTTGGTCCCGTTTTTACTTTCAGCCGCTGATTTTAATTGACAGAATTCATTCACCTGGATGGCACACGCAAATTAAATGGTAATCGTCGTAGTCAAAGAGCGAGACTAATTAAATTAATTGATGTGAAATGTTTAAATGACTGAATTAACATAAATTAGTATGTCATTCTGTAGCGTGAAACATCTCTCTTTCATTTTTTCCATGTTGGTATCGTATCGCAGAATTTCTTTTGCGATTACCTAATTTTTTGCGATACCAACATAAGGGGTAATTTCGAAAAACTAAAACCCTAATTCTGATCAAATATAAATAATTTAATACACAAGTATCAGTTTAGCGCCAGCAGACAAAATAGAGAAAAACAAGTATTTCTCCTTTCCTCTTGAAAAACTCTGGCTACGTGCCCGCGAGTCTCAATGCTTTTCGGCTGCCTCCGATAACTTTTCTGATTGAACCGCATAATTCGGACACTTGATACCATCTCCATAACATTTTTCTTAAAGTCGACAATTCATATCCAACTACGAAACTATTTTTTTAATCTTCCCTTTGGTGTTTACGATGCTAGGAATAGTCTGCTGGGTTATGTAAAGATACGCTTCGCACGTAGGTGATTAATTGCATGCAAATTAAGCGAAAGGTTATAACGAGGTTGCGAACGAGTTTAATATTTCCAGTGAAGCTGTGATGAGAAGAGGAGATAGACAAAGAGGGAACGATGGGAAAGTGTGCTTGAATCAAAACATTATTTCGTTAAGTCATTAGAATTACGCTGTCAGCACGTGGTAGCTGCGAGTTTGCAAAATGTCGTTAATTTTGGAATAATCGGTGAGTATAGGCGAGAAAGAGAGAAAGTGAGAGAGATTGAGGTATCGAACTTAACCTGGACAGAGACGTACATATTGTGAAGATCCAATTTAATATGGAAATTCTACTCGCCCTATTGGGAAAATCAATTATGTTTAATGAATATAACACGAAGGGTGGAGGAAAGGGTTCAACTCTGAATCTGTGCCGCGACCGTCACGACCTTTCTCGAAATCATGCATGATGGAGGCGAAACTTTGGACTACCCTTTTTCATTATTTGAGTCTCACTCAGAGTGAAATCCCCAGGGAATGTGAGCCACTGTCAGAATTTCTGAAGCTTTTACCCTTATCAACAGTGCTGGAAAAAAGCTTTTTTTAGGATATTACTTCTTAGATTTGCATGTTTTCATATTTTTTAATTGCAAACCTGTTTTAAAAAAATTTTGATTTGAGACCAATTTTAAAGTTCATAAAATCATTATTTTTAAAGCTCTTCAGCAAACTATGTATTATAGTTAAAGAATCTGAAAATTATGAATAGGGATAAATATTTTAAATTTGAAGATTGTCTATAAATGTTTAGAAGTTTATCTCTGAAGTTTCATGTCCACTCGGTAACCCTCATATTTTAGGTTAGAATTCGGAAATATCCCTTTAAAAAATATTAAAAAATCAAAAACTCATTACTTTTAATCCTACACAAGTGCTCGTATAAGCAGAAAGTTAGCAATACCATGTCCTTGGAATCAGAGATGCATAACGAGAATTTCTAAATTTTTTAAAAATATCGCCAGACGACATTAAAACTTCGAGCATGGTACTTATCATAACGAAACGAAACTTTACTCAAACGAGATTCTCGATCTCTTCTCGTCTCGTTTTCGAGATTACAGATTTTCGATCTTCATCAAGGTTTGGTCTCAATCGATTATGTTTCGAGCAAATCTCGTTTTTTCCAAAAAATTCTCGTTATGCATCACTATTTTATTCGCTTATATAATAAAAAAATTGTTTTAATTACACAGTTTTTATTTTTAGTTTTATTTATTTATAGATTTTTATATATTTATAGTTTTAATAATTTACAATTTTATTTATTTTTAGCGTGTTTTTATCTGCAATATCTTATGTGACAATTATTTTGGCTTTATCCTGTATTTAAATACATTCGATTAAATATAAGTAAATGTCATGCGGTCCAAAGTCGCCTCTTACATTTTTTCAGTTTTGTAGCGTTATATCCTTTTATAGAAAATTTTGTATCTAATTATCAATGCACACGTACTTCCAGAATTGATTGTAGAATTTAAAAATAAAGTTCATATTTTGTTTCTAATCATAATTGCAAAGTATTAATCATGTTTTAAATGTCTCCTAATATTTTATTATGATTACAATGCTTTTATGATAGAATAACATTATATAAGCCTTTAAGAAAAGATCTAATTGTTATTTAAACTTGAAAAATATTGTAAATCGTTGAAATCAAAAGTTTGTCATTAAGTTAAAAAAATTTTTGAATAGAAAATAAGAACGCACTTCTTTACCTCGCTTATAATTATTTTTACACTTAGTGTGTTCAATATGAACAGAAAAAAAAGGTTTTGTACGGATTGAAAATACGTTTTTTCTTTTACGTATAAAATCGAAAAATTCCAACTTTTTCATTTTCACCCGTTTATTTCTAGCAACTTCAAAAAATTTCTGCAAATTATGTACCGTACGATTTATAAGAATGTCTACTTGGTAACCCATTTTTAAAAAGTGTTAATTAAATAAAAATATAATCGCAAATCTGGAGGCACAGTCAAACAGAGTGCGAAAAAATAAATTTTCATAATATTTAAAAAATTTGTTATATCCCCTCTACATATTTTAAAAATAATTTTGAAATTCATTTTTCTGCGTTGATTGAATGACCTAACCTTCCTACATGTAAATTATTTATCTCCACTGCAAAAATGATTCTTGATCTCCTAAATTGGTATCAACGATTTTCGTTTTATTTTGGATCATAATTAATGGAAAAAAATACTTTAGCTAGTTCTGAGAATATTTTTTTTTCAACAAATCTATAGGCCAAATTTCAAAACTTTTTGGCAATGATCCTTAACATCTTCATTTTGGCATGTAATTAAAGACCTTAAGTTCTCGGCAACGGCTCCGGATGGGACCCCGGATAAATTTGTTGAAAAAGGTACAAAAAATTACGTTTGCGTGGATTGACGCTTTCCTTTGCATTGTAGGTCAAAAGTAGTTATTATAAAAAAAAAACTACATAAAATTCTTTCTACGTAAAAGAAAAAAAACAACAAATGTCCTACCCCTAATACTTTTCTAGAAACGGCATTCCGAAGGCCGTATAAAATTATTTAATTAAACATTCGTCGATTGGTAAAAGTCTAATACATTGTTCTGAACATTTGTCTGGATGTGTCGTTGTGTGTGTGTGTGTGTGTGTGTGCGTGTGTGACGTTACACTTTTTTATGAACACGGTAACTTGAAAACGATTGCAGATATATTGATAAAATTTGCAGGGCTTACTTTTACTACTAATATCTCAAATTAGACACAAGGATTACAAAAAATATTCATTGGATTTTTTTCTAGAACTTTTATAATACTTGAAAAATCAGTTTTCATAATTTGAACTTTTTGCATTATCATAATTCACAGTTAATGCATGAGAGGAAAAAATTTCCTGGAAACTAATCGACTGACCTATAATATTAATACATTTTAGTGAAGATTGAGAAAATTTTGTTCATATTAGGAAAATTTTTATTACACTGAACGCGCGGTTCTTTGCCGAGCGAAATACTGCTTCCAGAAAGTAGTTTATACATACTAACACATTCTGAACTTGGAGCTCAGCGGTAGCGTAGCAACAAAGTGCGCAATAGTGACGCAGTAGTCTACGCGTCGGTTCGTATCAGTTCGTT
>JBAGKK010251495.1:0-21138 GCA_037177015.1 Euceroptres primus | reverse complement strand
AGATATTTCAGAAACGGATAATCCGAATTTAAATTTTTTCCAGATAATTATTCTTCATGAAAAAACAAACAAATCGATCTATTGTTTATTTTTAAAAAAGTAAATATGTCCTGAATTACAGAGCACTGAAATTTCAGTACATTTTTAGCACTTTTTTTCAGTATTTTGAGAATATCTCGAAAACCGTTACAGATATCGCTAAAGTAAGACGTTATTCACAAACTGCATTAAAAAACGCAACGAAATGACCTGCGCTGAGGGGAAAAAAAATTTCATTCTAAAAAAATGGTTAAACAATTTTTTATTAACAATTTTAATTGCATATATCTATTAAACTAGACGTGATAGCAACAGACGGAAGCCAGATTCGTGTTCAGCAGTGAAAAGTACTTCGGAAATGATATGTCGCATTCAGCGAGGACATAGGTCATTTTTGTTGATCAATGTAATGAACAATGGAATGTAAATTGAAGAAATTAGAAGATGCTGTTTAAAAAAGAAAACTATATCAAAATTTTGATTGATTTAATGTACTAATATACATAATTATATACATAAATTATATGTATTTTCTACTCAAATTGTATGCTCAAAATTTGACAAAAATAATGGTTAGTTTGAATTATTCTTCAATAATATTTCAATACGCTTCCTTTGGATCGAAAATTGTATAGTGACACGTATTAAAAATTCTATATATTATATTGAAAATATGTATTTGAGTTAATTATTAATGTTCTAAATTAAACGGCATTATTTAATTAAAAACGTTAAAAATTAATTTATAAATTTTGAATATCGATTTAATAATTAAGGAAATTAAATCGTTAAAAATTAAATCATATTCAACTGAAAACACTTAAAATTGTTTGGAATTACATTTTAAATTTTCAAGAATTGTAAGTTAAATTAATAGTATTAATATTTAATTATCTCCATATTATTTATACATTAGGGTGGTTCTTATTTGGTGGATGTCCTCAAATCTGCGATGACCACCCGGAAAATTGACCAAGGTATGAAAATAGTACATTACGTAATACCGTGCGGTAGAGTGATTTTCTTCTCATATGACGTTTTCACAGGAGCAAAGCGAGTGGGAAATTTATACGAGACGAAAATCACTCTACTGTGCGTAGTTACGTACTTTATTTTTCAACACAACGTGCGCAATCCTAAATATTGCGTATGCTTTTTTTCGTAAGCGTGTGAAATATTGAGGATTGCGCACGGCGTGTTGAAAAAAAATTTCCTGAAAATTTGAAGGAAATCGAACAATATTAACACGTGCCTCTAGGCTACTGAAATTTTAAACGGGAAATGCATGTAATTTTTTCTGAAAATCACTCAAACTTTTTTCTCGCTCATAATAATTTATTTAAAATTCTCAAACTTTGCATTGTTGTAGTACATAATAATAGGTTCAAACTTTAATTTTACCAATTTTTTTGAAGATTTTTTCTCTACTTGCAACAAAAAATTTGAGAATTTCAGTTGCCTAGAGGCATGTGTTAATATTGATCAACTTCCTTCAAATTTTGAGGAAACTTTTTTTTTATACCTTGATCAATTTTCCGGGTGGTCATCGAAGATTTGAGGACATCGCCCAAATAAGAACCATCCTATTATACATAATATACAAATTACTATCAGCATTTGCAAAAGTTTAGAAATATAAAATTGAACAGATATGCAGCAATTTAATTTTTAATTCTTGTGAATAAATTGAAAACAATTGAAAAACATTAACATTACAACAATTATCATTAGTTATGCAAGTTTAAATTGCGAACGGTAAATTATCAATTCTGCGAACGGTAAATTATCAATTGTGGTGGAACGGAAACCCATCATGATTATTATTACATAATTATATAAAAACCAATCTCAAAATATAAAATAATAAAAAAACATAAGCGTGTGCGAACCAACTTCATGCTGCGAACACTTGTAGATCATTATTAGTAATTTTATATTTTGCAGAGGGAAAGATGCAATTTTGAATCGTCTCATTGACGCTGGAATCGAAGATCCTAGCGAGTACATTACATTCCACGGTTTAAGGACCCATGCCATGCTAAATGGCTCGCTCGTAACAGAATTGATATACGTGCATAGCAAATTGATGATTGTTGATGATAAGGTCGTGATCTGTGGATCAGCGAACATCAACGACAGAAGCATGATTGCTTCCAGGGACAGCGAAATTGCTGTTCTAATTGAGGTAATAATTTGTAAATTAATTAATTTATTGATTCACAAATCAATTAAAAAATTTCAAAACAAAAATTCTGTTTCTTTCAGGACCAAGAGTTTACAGAAGGA
This sequence comes from Euceroptres primus, assembly GCA_037177015.1. Taxonomy (NCBI): domain Eukaryota; kingdom Metazoa; phylum Arthropoda; class Insecta; order Hymenoptera; family Figitidae; genus Euceroptres; species Euceroptres primus. Next base: position 18,813 of record JBAGKK010251495.1, on the reverse strand, counting down.
AGGATGAACGAAATGTCTTTTAACTGCGGAAAATTTGCAGGATCTCTAAGAAAGCAACTCTTCCGGGAACATCTTGGACTTTTGTGGTCTGAAGAAAAGATCAATATCGATGACGTTGTTAAAAAATCCTTCTACAGAGACATCTGGTGCGAAAGAAGTCGGCGAAATACTGAGATCTACGAAGAAGTTTTTCGGTGCATTCCAACAGACAACGTGGTCAACTTTTCAATATTGAAAGCGTATCAGAACGAGTCGCCTTTATGCTCCTACGATCCAGACATGGCACAAAACATGTTAACAGAAATTCAAGTAAGTACCTAGTTTGGAAACTTAATATTTATATTTTTATTTTAAGAAGTGAAAAAAGAAAACTTTTTCCAGGGGACCCTGGTTGACATGCCGCTGAAATTCTTATGTAATGAAACGCTGACACCAACTGCTGGAACGGTTGAAGGAATGATGCCAACTTCTTTGTGGACATAAGAAAAATACCGACAGTATTAAACCGCTAAGAATTTTTATAAAAATCGATAAAGTCTCTCACGAGTAGAAGTTAACGTTTTAGCTAATTTAACGTGAATGTTATTTGTACGATTTTAAAGTTTGTATAGGACGAAGGATCTATTGAAATATTTTGACTCTCGCCTCAAACTTCCATTTATAAACAAAACAGTATTCTGTGCATCTATAAAATTAAGTTTTAAAACTGTTAAATATTTGATTGTTAATTTTGTTTTACGTGAGATATAATTTTACGTGGATATGGAAAGATTATTGGGACCAAAGTAGCTAAATTATTATTCAAAAGCTTTAATTTTAATTTTTTTTAACTTCGAATTTAATTAATACTCAGGAATTCAAACTTACCGGTGAATCAGAGCAATAAGGAATTATATATTTACCGATTAATTTTTTTTAACTTCGAATTTAATTAATACTCAGGAATCCAAACTTACCGGTGAATCAGAGGAATAAGGAATTATATTAGAAATCATGGCAATCTACATTTTTAAGATTCTTAACACTTCTCTTCTTTTATGATTGTTTTTAATAGATTGTGAACTAATTTAATATGTATCAAATTAATTCTAACTGCGTATTTGTTGTACAAGGAATATTTTTAAATAAGATTTTATTTTTTACGAAAAGTTGTTAGTCTTTTTATTAAAACAAAAGATAAAGTGGACATATAACCAAGAAATTTGAAACATTCGCTTATGAGTTGATTAGCATGAAACAGAATAATGACACACCAGATTTGAGTTCTGTGGAGGAAGATTATTTAGAAGATGCAGAGAACGATTTAGTTAATTTGACTTCAAAAACGTCTTTGAAATCCGAAGACAATATGTTACCAGAAGATATAGCTAATGACGCTTTTAGAAGGTTAATTATTATTTACAACTTGATTTTGAATTACAAAATTGTAATTATTCACGAAATATATTTAATTCTGACAGAATTTTCAAGGAAGGTTCAAATTACGAAAATAATAAGCAGATGCGGCTGTAAGTTATCAAATTACACAGGCCCACAAAAAAAAGTGGTCTGAACTTTACATGTGACTAGGCTACCCTTATGAATTTTGAGCCGCTGAATCCGAATCCGGCCTTAGAATTTCCCCTAGCCTAGGGAAAAAGTGTAAAATCTTGGAAGTTTCAGGTTCCGTTAAAGTAATATTTATCCACAAGAAAGTTAATAAAACAATGTGGTTTCAACGCATTTCGAGTAGCTAAGTTCGAATCCAGCATTAGAATTTTTCTACAGTACATCAGAATTCCCCTAGTCTAGGGTAAAAAGTGTAAAACTCAGCAAAACTTGAGGTTTCACGGAGGTTTTATTTTTGCACGAAAAAACTGATCTTTCCGTATTTTGAGTTGCTGAATTCATATCTGACATAAGAATTTTTCTACAGTGTTTCAGAATTCCCCTAGCCTAGGGAGAAAAGTGGAAAACTGAGCAAAACTTAAGGTTTCACAAAAACTTTATTTTTGTATGGAAAAGCTGATATCTTTCCGTATTTTGAGTTGCTGAGTTTATATCTGATATTAGAATTTTTCTACAGTACCTCAGAATTTCCGTAGCCTAGGGGAAAAAGTGTATAACTTAGTAACACTTGAGGTTTTATTTTTGCACGGAAACGCTGGTATTTGATGTTTTCTTGTTCTTTTATCCTCAAACGTCCTACGAAGTGTGTTTCTTTTACGGTTTTTTCTTTCACTTGCAACATCTTTCTTCAACATCCAGCAAAAATAAAAGTGCAAAATAAAACCTTCCTAAAAGCTCGAATTTTTCTAAAGCTGAGTTTTAAGTTGATGAGTTTATATCTGATATTAGAATTTTTCTACAGTAACTCAGAATTTCCCTAGCTTGGTAAAAAGTGGTAAAAACTCAGCAAAACTTGAGGTTTCACGGAGGTTTTATTTTTGCACGAAGAAGCTTTCCTATTCTTTCTAACCTCAGAACCTCCCTAGCCTAGGGGAAAAAGTGTATAACTCAGCAAAACTTGAGGTTTTATTTTTGCATGGAAAAGCTGGTATTTTGATGTTTCCTTGTTCTTTTATCGTCAAATGTCCTACAAAGTGGATTTCTTTTACGTTTTTTCTTCTACTTGCAACATCTTTCTTTAACATCCAGCAAAAATCTAAGGCAAAAATAAAAAAAATTACCTTCCTAAAAGCTCGAGTTTTTCTCAACGTTGCACTCTTTCCCCTAGGCTGGGGGAATTCTGAGGCAATGTAGAATAATTCTGGTGCCAGATTTGAACTTTCAAAATACGGAAAGATACCAGCTTTCCCGTGCAAAAATAGAATCACCGTGAAACCTATAGTTTTTCTCACTTTTGTACTTTTCCCCCTAGACTAGGGGAATTTTGAGGTACTGTAGAAAAATTCTAATATCAGATATAAACTCAGCAACTCAAAATACGGAAATATATCAGCATTTCCGTAAAAAAATAAAGCCTACGTGAAGCCTTAAGTTTTGCTCTGTTTTCCACTTTTTTCCTTAGGCTAGAGGAATTCTGAGGCACTGTAGAAAAATTTTTATGTCAGATATGAATTCAGCAGCTCAAAATACGGAAAGATATCTGCTTTTTCGTGCTTTAAATAAAACCTCCGTGAGAAACCTCAAGTTTTGTTGTACTGTTTCCCCTAGGCTAGGGAAATTCTGAGGTACTGTAGAAAAATTCTAATGTCGGATTCGAACCTATAGCGACTGAAAATACGTAGAAGCCACATTGTTTTATTAACTTTCGTAGATAAATATTACTTTAACAAAACCTGAAACTTCCAAGTTTTCACACTTCTTCCCTAGCCTAGGGGAAAATTGTGGGGTCCAGGGGAAATTCTGAGGCCGGATTCGGATTCAGAGGCTCAAAATCCATAAGGATATAGCCTAGTTTTGGCCTAGTCACATGTAAAGTTGAGACCACTTTTTCTTTGTGGTCCTTGTGGCCTTATAAACATTTTCCTTTCTGATGATTATCAGAAAGGAAATAATATGAATCGACACTTTTAAGGTTTTTTAATCAAGAAGGAGGAACAAAAACTGGTCAGGTCTATTTGAAATCTTTTCTTGGCAGGCAAAGTGAAATAAGACAAGTAACAATTCAAAAAATCTATTAAAATTCACTGGAAATGAAAATTTCGAAATTGAAATATTATATTTCTTTAGCAAATTACATCTTGCTCTGAACTATATAGCCCTAAAAGACACAAGTCTCCAGCGAATCGTCATGTTTCTGTCCATTCACCATTTGCGAAACGAAGACTGCTTCGCTGGGAATCTTTGAATTCTGTGAGGAAAACTAAATCTACAGCGTTGCCTCCTCCTAGTATGGCATGAATTACTTACAAAATTTAAGAAATATTTCTTGAAATATATGTTGTCAAGGTATTTTAAAGAAATTTATGTAAATGGTAGCATTGAAAGCTCCATGGAAATCGAGAAGAGTTACAGCTTCAACTCCAGAGCTGAAATTGGTGGATCGACAAACTAATGCGGGATTTAGTCCAAGAGATGATCAAGGAAGTTATTATAATTGCGTGAGAGGAAATCGTGTTTCTCGAACTGTGTGCTATTATAATCTGGAACTATGCAATATCATTTTGAATTGCATAATTCTGGTAAGGAAATTTTGAAAATTTTAATTGTGAAAAAATTAAATTAAATTGGTGTTTTGTAAATATTTTAGGCGTTAGGTATAATTTATTTTGCATGTGCAACAGCAATAGCTTGCAACAAGGAGATTTTACTAATCGTATTAAGTTTCAAGATGTATGTAGTGTCGATATTTTCTTTATACTCGATTGCAATCATTTTACTGATAATAGCAATTGGTGGACTTTGTTTTATTTCTCAATCGTCGAGAAAAACCATCGCGGTTAGTAAAATAAGGTTTACAATAGCTACTTTATAATTATTTAAATTTTCTTGGGTCATTGTCATTTTTGGGATTAAATTATAATAGATATTAATAAGAAAATATTTTTCAGCACGTTTTTCTCGCTTTATTAATGGCGACAATTTTAGTATCCTTGGCATTTATTCAAAACTCAACTGAAACGAAAATGCACCTACAGGCAGAATCTCAAATGCTCTCAACTATTCAATTCAAACCAGTTTATCGATTCAAGGAAATTTGGGATTACTTTCACGAGACAGTAGACTAAATTAAATTAATTATTCCAACTATTGGTCCAAATTTTATTAAATACAAAAGATCGAGAAATTTCTTAGATCATGTTGGACGTTTCGACCACGCTTCGGCAGTCCTTTTCAGGAAGAAATGGAAATAGACATAACCTATTTGTTCCAATCGATGTTTATATCACAAAAAATAGAGAACAGTTACAGCGCATAACATCCTTGAATGAATTACGGTTAAAATAAAAAATTCTTTTAAGATTAATAATTATGTACATGTACATGATATCTCACTTCACCTACGGTGGCTTGGCACAGAACGAACAGTGTAATTCAACATGGTTTTAGTAATTTATATACAATACTGTGCCTGTCCCGAAGGCGGGGTTTGTTTTAATGTTCCTTACTGTTATTTTCACATGTACATAATTATTAATCTTAAAAGAATTTTTTATTTTAACTGTAATTCATTCAAGGATGTTATGTTCTCTGTTCATGTTATGTTCAAACTTGTTCAAACTGTTCTCTATTTTTTGTGATATATAAACATCGATTGGAACAAATAGATTATGTCTATTTTCATTTCTTCCTGAAAAGGACTGCCGAAGCGTGGTTGAAACGTCGTCAAACATGATCTGAGAGATTACTCGATCTTTTGTATTTAAATCAAATTAAATTGTTTAAAACTCATAGAGGATATCAATATGTATAAATGTTGTAAAAAATTAAAAAATATAAATATAATTTAAAACTAGTTCAAGTGTTGTGGGGTCCGAGGATACCTTGATTGGTGCTCAAAGGAAAATTTTGATCCAAGAAAAAATACAACAATTGGAAAAGAATTTTTTGGATCACTTGTTTGCGCACCTCCAAATTCTTGTTGCGTGAATTACAAAAATGGTGCTGAGAATAATTATAATAATCCTGGGTAAATTAAACATAAATAGTTTATTTCCATTAAGAGAAACTAAAATCAGGGGCGTAGCGAGCATGGGGTGTGACACCCCCCGCCCGCCCCCAAAATGATCGTGCCGAGTCGGCATTTTCGGGTAATTCGACTATAAAGTCGACTAATCGGCAAAAAATGGTAACTTATAGTCGGCAAATTTCACTTATTGAGTCGGCATTTATGACAATACTCACCCCCTAAAACTCAATACGCTCGCTAAGCCCCTGATTAAAATTATTATTGAGATTTTAAATCAATTAATTAATTTTTAGATATGAACTTTGTCTTCAATCTCCCACACCTTGGAATTCTCATCAAATTGGATGCATAACGCCTATTAAGGCTGAAATGTATTTCTTGGGGAAAATGTACAGAACTACAAACATCGGATTAGCAATTATATTAGTAAATAGAACATATAATTAATGATTATCATTATCTATTTATATTAGTAAATAGAACATATAATTAATGATTATCATTATCTATTTATATCTAAATATACTTTTCCTATTTGTAATTTTTTTCAGCTACTGTCTGCAACCACTTCTGTTATCCTGCTTATGTACTTCTAAATCCTGAAAATTATAAATTAATCACAAATCCCCGAAAGCTAGAACCTCTTGCATTTAAATATTGTCTTGAAACTTCAAATAAAAGTACACACAAAGTAATGTCAACTAAACTTTTTATAGAGAATTCATTTTCAAAATTTTTTATTACATGCAATTTTTTAGAAATTTGAGATCTATATTAATTAATTTTCATTTAAATATAAATTGACTAAATAAAAGAAATAAATTTATAATTATTTCAAATCAAAGAAAATAATAAAATAAAAGTTAACCAAATTCTTGATAATTGCTTTTTATTCTCTAGATAAATAATTTTCAACCATTTAAAAGCATTATAAATTTTATATTTAAATAAATTGTCAAAAAAAATAATTTATAATTATAAATTTAAAAGACGCGCCAAAGGAAGTCATCCGAATTAAACCGAAAGCAAACGAAATCTATCTTTGACGAAATATCCGAGTTAGTCAAGGTTAGGTGATTTGTTATTGTTTGGTAAATCCTACAAGACAAATTTTCACTATGGAACAGCTAATCGAAGGATATTTATCATCAGTAGAGTTGTTTATTAACGACTTGATGACTTCATCTGAAAAATTTAAGGAGGCTGTAATACGAGTCGAAAGGTAAAAATATAACCTGAAAAGTACCATACACTGTAAAAAATCCTAAATGAAATGTCCAAGCTTCTGTGATTTTACGAAAGAAAATTTCTGTAATATTATCAGATTCAGTATAGTTAATTCACCTTGTCAAAAGTAATATTATCACATTAACGTATTACACATTCATTGTAGCCAATTCACCTTTGAGGTTAGAGATTCTTCACGAGCTTGTAAAATAATCGCAGCACCAAAAATTGTGAAATAATCTATAAGTTCTGTGATAGTGTCATATTGAAGCAGGGTAATATTTGTCACCCCGTAGAATGTAGGAATTTTACAAGATCGTGAGGGAATCTATTATTTCAAGTAAAATATCTTTGATTAAACCTGGAAAATCCCTCTGGACGTAGTCGAATTTACTACATTTAATGTATTAGAAGTTTTGTAGAAGTTGCAGAAGTTTTGTAAAATCACAGAAGCTTTGACATTTCATTTAAGATTTTTTACAGTGTAATATCATCAAGAAAATATACATTTTCCTACTATTTATTACTTATTCTATAATTCTAATATCCTTACAAGTAATTTTAAATAATTACTATTTAATATTCTAATCTATAAATAAATATATTTCAGATTGAAGACGAGTCCTGCGCCGATAAGGAGATTTATTTCCAAGGCGAAAGAGAAGCGACTGATTCAAAGAAGAATTACTACATATGATCCAAATAACTGGTGGGAAATTTTCGTCCAAGAACATTATCCTCAACAAAAATGTATAGAAGCTTTCAAATGCTCTCGAGAAACGTACATTTACTTGGTAAAAGCTTTAAGGCCTTATCTCAATCCAAAGCAAAGTGCAACGCAAGTTCATGCTTCTTCGAAAATGTTGAAAGGTTCAAATTGTTCTCTTATTTCAAGTTTATACGTTTACAGCCGTTCTGTTTATTTTATTAATTAATTCAATTTTTCAGGCATAAGCGTAGAAAAGCAAGTAGCACTTACGCTCCACAGGCTATCACATTGCAAAGATTACGGTGAAATGGCCAAAATGTTTGGCATGCACAGATCCACAACCCAGAAAATGATCTTCAAAGTCATCGCTGGTGTAAACAAGCACCTTTTGTTCCAGGAAATTAAAATGCCAAAATCTAATGAAGCAGTAAACATCGCTCAAAACTTCGAAGAAAAAACTAGAATTCCTCAGATTCTTGGTGCTCTCGACTGCACGCATATTCCTTGTGTTCCTTCACCAACCATGGTCAAAGAATTCACGAACTCCAAGAAATATTCCTCCTTTGTCCTGCAGACGATAACAGACTGCAACTTTTGGTAATTAGATAAAAGATTCTTTCTCTACACAACTGATAAGATGGAATCTTAATTCTTTCTAGTTTCCGAGATTAATTCTTAATTTTTTCTAGTTTTCGAGATGTCAGTATACGACACTGTGGAGGTCGGGATTCCCGTTTAGTGTTAGAAGACTCGCACATTTTCAAATTTGGAGAAAGTATTCTTCCACCGGTAAGAAACTTTACAAACACTGACTTTTGTATTTGTTTTTGTATTTGTATTTGTATAGTGGGGCAGGGAGCACGATTAGTACCCCCTTGGCGCTCAGGCAATTTAGCCCATTGTGCCATACCCTTAATAGTCTGCTCTTAGTGGTCGGCCTCAGACCTCATAGTAAAGCCCGAGGATCTTCCACTATTCGCGTTGCTAGTTCCTCGAGTTCCGTTGGGCAGACCTGCACAGCTAGGAGAAATTCCAGGAATTTTCTTCGAAACTTCTCAAAAGCCAGATGGATCACTTCCATCTCCACTGCTCTCTCCTCAGCTTCAGAGAGCACGGGTGGTGGTAATGTCGCATGGACTCTCCTCAGCATCTCCTCATTGGCATGACGTAAATGTGTAGGTCCAGTGAAAACACTACCAATCGAACTCTCTGAGTCTGAAGAGAGAGCAGTGGTGGGGGAAATGCCACATCTGGCTTTTGAGAAGAACTCCCCTTGCTGTGCAGGCCTGCCATAGAGGATCCCGAGTACCTACGACCTGAACCCGGTATTCCGGACATCAGTATACCTTGATATGCCACCTAATGGTCGATTCCGGACCTCTTAATGAAGCCCAGTATGTCTCCCATTGTGTGCGTTATTAGCTCTTCATATTTCATGACAGGGGTCCCGAGCATCTGTAGCCTAGGCCCAGCAAGTGCCGGACACTGTCATAAAACATGCAGTGCTGTTTGGTCGTCCCTACTACACCTCCTGCATTCGGTCTTAAGACTCAACTTCAATTTATACGTATGGTAATTTAGGTGGTTGTACCCAGTGAGCATCCGCACCATTATCCTTAGGTCTTTCTTGGTAAGCTCCAGGATTTCCCTGGCCCGGTCCATCCTGTACGTGTCGCCCAGGGTGACCTTTGCCTGTCAGCAACCCTTAGTGCTTATCCAGTATTCCCGGTGTTTTGTCCGAACCCAATTTTTAAAAGCCGTACTGATGCAGCATGACGCTAGGCCCAGTATCGGTTCTGGTCCAATGCCTCTAGCTGCACCGCGTTTAGCTAACTGGTCCGCTTTTTCGTTACCCTTGAGCCCTGTATGCCCAGGGACCCATGTTAGAGCCACGCTATTTCTTTCTGTCAGTTGGTTTAGTGCACGTTTGCACTTCCAAATCAACTCTGATGTTATGTCTGGTTTTCCGACTGCAGTTAATGCCGCTTAACTGTCAGAGCAGATTGTAATCTGCCTGCCAGTGGCGTTCTCTTCTATAAGTATCTCAGCACAGCGGAGTACAACCAGGACCTCCGCCTGGAAGACTGTTGCATATCATCCCAGTGGAATCTCTAGCCCCCTTCTTCCTGTACTGTCAAAAATACCCGCTCCTGACCCTCTTTCCCCTTTGGACCCATCTGTATACCAGATGTAACACTGACTTTGATGCTTTTAATTTTAATGATTTTTAAAGCAAACTGCCTTTTTGCTATCAGGAAACCAAAAACATACTCGGGGTCGATGTTCAATATAAAATCGTGGGATCAAACGTCTATCCCCAACTTCCTTGGTTAGTCACTGGATACCCAAGACCCTCGGTAGGAGCAGAAGTCGTCTTCAACAGTCAGTTAGAAAAAATCCTAAATTATTCAAATCAGGCCATAGCCAGACTGAGAGCCCGATTCATCATCCTGTGCAAAACGATCGACGCAAGTTTCAGAACTTCGCCCTCCATCATCGCCGCTTGCTGTGCCCTTCACAACATCTGCGAAAAAAATAATGATCCATTCCACAAGAAATGGTTGGAAGAAGCAGAAAAACTTTGCCAAAAATTTCCCCAGCCGGATAAATCTTTGGATTTTATGCTTATTCCGAGGCAGAAAGACATTGATCAGCGGGACGCACTCAGAGATCAATTAGAAACGCGTTTTCTATTATTCGAGAGCGATGTCTTCGAAGGACATACCGCATAAGAAAGGATACATACCGCTTTGTTAAACAAAACCTTGGACTAAATTTGACCACCATTCTAAAACTTGGTACTCTTTTAACTGTTTATGAGATTCACGAGACTATTTTCAATATATTGAAATTTTTTAAACTGAATAAATGCCAGTGATTTTTGGAAACTAATTTGAGTAATTGATCAATTTATTAGGCAAGCTTCTTTAAAAAAAAGCAAACTTCTAAGGTGAAGATCGAGATCATCTTAGATTTTCCTCTAATTGGAAAGAGGAAATGATTCCGATATGAACTGGCTTTTCGTTATCTAAAAATTTTCAATTCTGTTATTGCTGGTGTGACACATACTCGCTTTTACAGAGGTGTGTGAGTATTGCCGCAAGTATGCGACAAGTCTTTGCCATTCACAGAAGGCAGAAGGAATCGCGCCAGCGTGAGCGGCACACGTAGGAGCTCCGGAAAGCTGGAGCCGATTTGTATTTCGTGCAGGTAGAATAAGAGTGAAAGTGCAAAGTGCATCGAGAATTCCCCATGGTTTAAAAAATATAGACAGCAGGGGAGTCGTTTTTCTGGGATCGAACAAGAAAGCGAGTAAACAAGCAAGGCGTTGAACGTAACCTCAGGCTCTTTTTGCACAACCAGATTGACTCTTGAGTTGTTGGATCGGCACTTGATTGAGAAACAGCTGGGAAATGTGGTTTCTAATTTTCGCGCTCGTCTTCTGCGAACTTTCGTCGGGACAACGATTCCAAGAGGATCCAAGTGCTATTTATTTTCCTGGACCCGTTTCCAGAAGTGAAGAAAGGATAATATCCAACAATTCCACTGCTACTTTGGTAATTCTAAATTCATTTCTCTTTTATATTAAAATTGTCATAATTAGAATCGCACTAAAAGATAGAATTGAATTTTTTAAATCTCACCTGTGCAAATTAATCTTGAGGGTTTTGATCACCGTTACTTAAAATTTGAGTCATACTTAAGCGATGAAATTGGTTAAGTGTACCTTCAATTTCACTTCAGTCCAGTAGCCATGCAGATTTACCTTAACGAAAAGATTAGCACAATTTAGATGAACGAGCAACCATTCCTGGTTAAACCAGTTTTTCTAGATTTATAAAATACCCTGTTAACCTCGACCGTCTTTATTTATTTTCTTTAATTCAAATCCCTTCAATTATTTAAGTTAAATCCCTTCAATTATTTAAGTTAAATCCTTTCAATTATTTAACTTAAATTCCCTCAATTATTTAATTCAAATAGATAGAAAAACTCCATAAGTGGTTGAAAATAGGTTTCGAAAAAATACCCAATTTTCAAATTCGATTTTCAACTTTATCGTTTGAACTTTTCTGCAATACTGATAAAGATTTTTAAAATGCAGAAGTTATGTAACACTCCGTCGCTGAGTAATTAGCAGTGATTAGAATTACGGGTACAAAGTGTTTCCGCACGGATTCTTCTGGCAATTGAAAACCGATTGTATTTGTAATTCAGCAGAGATCAATAATGAGGAATAATTGTCGCACGTCATTTCAAAAGAGTCGCCATTCTTTATTTATTTCGAACATTTTTTGAAAAATTAAAAAATTATGAATCGATAAAAAGTTATTATTAAAAGTTATGTATTCCATCGACAAATAACTTTTCCTGATAAAACGAATTTACCAAGAATATAAGAGATAATAATCCGATAAATCACGAACTACTTCGAGAAAAATATGAAAGTCGATTAAAGTATTTCGATCATTTTGTTGAATTAAAAGATAAGAAATTTGGAGCAAGTTTGATGCTAGAAAAGACCTTGAAAATATTCTCTTGTGTAAATAAAGATAAGTTTTTTTGAATTTTTATCACGAATGTGAGTAAATTATAGTTCGAAACAAAATAAATTATTTTCTAGAGTATTTTCTAAAGGTCTCATGTGTCCAAGAAGGTCAGATTCAATAATGTCGAGGATACCATTGACTGTGTATGTGCAGGTGGAATTTGATTTTCAATTGCGTGGTAATGTTTCCAATCGAAAACACATTGAACATTAAATACAATAATTTCTTTGAAAAATGGAATCATGTAAACAAATATGTGAATAAATTTTTGATTTCTTTAAATAAATAATATCTTCAATACATTCTTTATTGATGATCTTTTTTTTCCAAACTGTGAAAAATTTAATCTTGAAAATCTAATGGATGTTATATCTACAATTTTGTCGTCAGGAAAGTATGACTCACGTTGAAATTGTCTGACTGTAAATGTTTGAACAACATTTCTGCAGTCACAATTATTATTGCTGATTCGATTAACCAATAAATGATAAGGAAATATTTTATTTATTACTCATCTTGACAAATTAATAGAAAAATATTGCTTTTTAACTCCAGATTTATTTACGAGAAAATTTTCTAATTATTTTTCAAGGCTCGTACAGACGTTATTATTAATTAGAAAAAAATTTGTTTTGTAAATTGTTAACAAAATTTAGAAAATTGACTTCAAAATTGATGTGAGCATAAACGAGTGAGAATACGTTTCAATAATTGAACTATTAGGCAGTACGTCAGGTAAAAAAAAACCGTGATTCTTTAAAGATGATTCATCAATGTCAAACACCTCCAGAAACTTAAATTAGGATATCATTAATAAAACATAACGACACGCTAAAGTCAGAAAGTAATCATGGAACAAAACGACCTTGATTCCTTCCATATACAAGGTTGCAAGAAAATCTTGTTACATATCTGTCTGATTCCCTTTTATATTTTCTGATGTGAAACCATAAAATTGAGATTTTCAAAAGTTGGAAAAAAATTAGAAAAACTGCGCTGAAAATTGTAGAAAAATATTAATTCAGTATTATAATCTAAATTGGACAATATAATAAATTATAAAAAAATATTTATTCCTGAGAAATAAATAATTATGAAAAAATATTTATCCTCCTGATAAAAAATATTTTAAAAAGAACTTGAGTAAGATATTTTCCTGCTTAAGTAGTCTAAATATTTTAAGAGAGGAAAAAAGTGTTGTCTGGTCGTAAATTGAGTAAATTATCACTAAGAAAACGACAAATTGTTAAATAGTTTTGGCGTAAACTTTTTAACCGGTAGCATTTCCTGGAATTTGCACGAAACAAGCTATTTGCAAATATATTTAACATTTGTCAGATGTGGAAGAATGAAATAGCAAATAAGTTATTAAAATTTGAATTACAATTCGTAGCCTTCACTTGATCACTTGGATTATTCGTATACCTATTCATTTTTTACTTTTTTTTTTAAATACTAGGGAAAATACTTCATAAAAACTTTTAACGACAAACTTGAAGCCAGAAATAATTGCGCAATTTCACGTTACAAAACTGTATTCATAATCATAATGAATAAAACAAACCTCAGTTTCCTCAAAACCAGTTGTCCTCTATTAGCAAGTCCAGGGAAATCCCGCAAATTTGTCAATAAAAACTTTCACTTTTACAAAAAGAACAACTATTTAGTATTCAGTTGATGCGCCAGGAAAACCCCATGAACTGTTTACTAGTATAGCAAAAAAAAACATTCCTGTATTTTTAAACCAGTTGTAATGGTCGGTTTTCAATAAGAAATAAATAATCAAATACATTTTTCATTTTTCAAATTAATACATGTTTCAAATGAATGAGGGAGATTCTATGAATTGAAAATTAAGTTAATATAACCTATTGGCGCTATTAATAATGGTTTCTTTATTCATGCAACTATTAATTCATGCATTTAGATTTGTGACTCATAAGAGTATAATCTTTATCAGGAATTCAGTACTCAAAATTATACCTGAAAGAGATAACTAATGGAAATTGTTTGACTTTTCTTTTAATTCTTTACACATATTCCTTAATATTTTTCAATATTTTTTTTATTACATCACATCTAATTAAAGAATGGAATAAAGTTTAATTTATGTCGAACTCCATTTTATATTTGAATATTCTTGACAATGTTACTAAACCGCAAAGCAAAATGCATAAACTTGAATACTAATGATTCATAAATTTGACCATTTGTATGCTAAAAAAAATCAATAGTTAAAATATCAACAGCGACAAAAAGTTAGTAAATTCTTGATAAGTTAAAGAATAACACAGGTCCAAAAACAAAGTGGTCTGAACTTTACGTGACTAGGCTACCCTTGTGGATTTTGAGCCGCTAAATCCGAATCCGGCCTCAGAATTTCCCCTAGACCCCACAATTTTCCTCTAGCCTAGGGAAAAAGTGTAAAATCTTAAAAGTTTCAGGTTCCGTTAAAGTAATATTTATTCACGGGAAAATTAATAAAACAATGTGATTTCAACGTATTTCGAGTCGCTAAGTTCGAATTGAACATTAGAATTTTTCTACAGTACCTCAAAATTCCCCTAGCCTAGGGGGAAAAGTGTATAACTCAGCAAAACTTGAGGTTTCACGGAGGTTTTATTTTTGCACGAAAAAGCTGATATCTTTCCGTATTTTAATTTGCTGAATTCATATCTGACATAAGAATTTTTTTACAGTGCCTCAGAATTTCCCTAGCCTAGGGGAAAAAAGTGAAAAATTGAGCAAAACTTAAGGTTTCACGAATACTTTATTTTTGCACGGAAAAGCTGGTATTTTGATGTTTCCTTGTTCTTTTATCGTCAAACGTCCTACGAAGTGGATTTCTTTTACGTTTTTTTCTTTCATTTGCAACATCTCTCTTCATCAACATCCAGCAAAAATCTAAGGCAAAAATAAAACCTTCCTAAAAGCTCGAGTTTTTCTCAATGTTCTACTCTTTCCCCTAGGCTGGGGGAATTCTGTGGCAAGGTAGAATAATTCTGATGCTACTCAAAATACGTAAAGATACCAGCTTTCCCGTGCAAAAATAAAACCTCCGTGAAACTTCTAGTTTTTCTCACTTTTTTACTTTTTCTCCTCGGCTAGGGGAATTCTGAGGTACTGTAAAAAAAATTCTAATATCAGATATAAACTCAGCAACTCAAAATACGGAAAAATATGAGCTTTTCCGTACAAAAATAAAGCCTACATGAAACTTTAAGTTTTGCTCAGTTTTCCACTTTTTTCCTCTAGGCTAGGGAAATTCTGAGGTACTGTAGAAAAATTCTGATGTCGAATTCGAAGTTAGCGACTTAAAATACGTACCACATTGTTTTATTAACTTTCTCGTGGATAAATATTACTTTAACAGAGCCTGAAACTTCCCAGATTTTACACTTTTTTCCTAAGCTTGGGGAAAATTGTGGGGTCTAGGGGAAATTCTGAGGCCGGATTCGGATTCAGAGGCTCAAAATCCATAAGGGTAGCCTAGTAAAATGTAAAGTTAAGACCACTTTTTTTTGTGGGCCTGTGTAATAATATATGTTTTGAAAGAATTAGGCATATGTAATTAATCGTTATATTTTATTATTTAAAAATAAGCCAAGGAAAATTTCTGGCAAACTGGTTGTGACTTTTCGGATATGAGTGTATCACTTTTACTTGAATGAATGCGGTTTTATTTCAGCCTGATAACAAATTCCGTAATTTTTCAATGCAGAAACATCTTACAATGAAAAATAAGCTGCATGATCTTTACTTAGGTCAACGCATTGTGTCATAAAGCCATTGTTTTTACTCGACCGCAATTACCTAACTCACGAATTGCAATTTCATCTTATCTTCGGTTATTTTTAATCCAAGCTATTTTAGTTGAAATAATAAGCTTGTGTATTTTATTTAAAAAGCTAGATTTATTTCAATTTTAATATTATCAGAAATGTAGATTTAATTATATGTATTTTAAAATCTATTGTTCAATCTTTTTGTAGCGAAACTCTTACTAATTTCTCTGAAAATTTTATTTTTTTAGAGATCGCTACAAATCGCAAAAAAAATGAATTCGCTCCATTCACTCGAGGACTACTTAGCTCACGTGGAAGGCCTTCCAACGATGAGATTATCAAGTTAGTAATACTATTAAATAGACCTAACTCAAAATAAAAAAATAAAGCTATAAAACAGCAAACAAAAAATAATAAATTCTATCTCAATAAAAACAAAAAAAAAACTCATTCCATTTCAGCAAATTTCTGTGAAAGATTCAATTGAGACCAGTAAACAAAAATGAATCAATTTTATCTCAAAAACTAAAATGAAAACTCATTTCGTTTCAGCGAATTTCTCTGAAAGATTCAATTTACACCGATTGTCGCCTTCGTAAATGATCATGTGTATCTGATAGTTAAAGACAAAATCTTTCGATTGCTCAGAATCTGTGAAATTCGTTTTACGAAAAACTAGTTTATTCCCCACATATTGCGGAGCAAATCGAGGAAACGATGATTCATTTCTTGCTATCTCTGCACCGAAACTTTTCAGAAAATTGTCTCTATCCTCTGAAAAGTTCACATGTCTGAGGTAACCACCAAAATTATTTATATTTGGTATCAAACGATTGCTTAACTCACTTATCTCCTCAAAACTTGGCAATTTTCTTCGTTGCAATTCAGAAATGGATGACTTCAATTTGTGATCCGCGTTTATATTCGTGAAACGGGAAGACGTCTCTGATTTTATGAGCGAGTAGGCAATCTGAAGTTTACATGATCGCTTACAAATATGAGCAGATGCTGGAAATGCACTATAAACATCTTCTTCACCTTTAAGATTTTTAAATTAATTAATAAATTAAAATAAACCTAAGACTGTAGATTTCAAATATGGAATTTCAAATTACCTTTACGCTTCTTCCATAAGCGGATTTGTCCAGTTGCCTCAATGAATTTGATACTCTTTGTTTGCATCTTCTTTTCAGGTCCATCGTCCTGGCCAAATTCTTTCTTGATCATTGTCTCCACAGTTTCTTCCACTTTTAGCTTTTTCATTCTTTCGATATTACATTCTATTTCCTTAGCCATCGTTGGTGTGATCTCAAGTTTACTGAGCCCTTTAGGATCACTGTCTTTAAGTTCGTAGGAAACTCCTTCTTCCTTCAGATGATTTCCCTCAGCATCAGTAGCTTGCAATGAATTATCAACGTTTTCACTTGAGCTATTCGAACTCTTTGTTTGCTTCGAGTCATTGAGTTGTTTAGCAAATTTCCTACATAAGAAAGATTTTAGGTAATATTAATTAGTTCTCCATAAAGCAGTGAATAAAAATCAAGGAAATAATTGAGAAAGTAAAGATTAAATTATTACCGATTCAAATTATGTTTCCTGTAACTGATGCTTTCAGTGGGAACAATGTTGTTAAAAGCATGACTTGAGTTAACTTTGTGGACCTTCATAAAAGTGTTGACATTCGCTTTGCCTTTAACTGTTCTACCAAACCAATCCAGGATAACATCCTCCGCCAAATAATCTTCTAACCCGGAAGCAAGTCCATCCACAAGAGTGAAATAACTGTTGGCGAATGAAACAGCGCTTGAATATTCGTCACTCATTGTGTCTGCTCTGTATCTGTAAAGAGAAGCATTTTTAATATTTCGTAAAATAATTTCATCACTTATTTTTAAACTCTATTTTTTTCAGCCCGTACTGCAGAAAGGTTACGATTAAATGCCGTCAAACCTAAACCTGCATTCTGCATACCAGAAGATCAAGTTGTACCTGTTATGGAAAATCCAAATCCATTGCGCGTGTATATACCGAATTGTATAAGAGTAAAGAGATGTGGAGGTTGCTGCAATCACAAATTACTCACCTGCCAACCCGTTGAGACTAAAATGACAAACTTTGAGGTAAACAATTCAAATCCATTTTTAATATTTAAAATGATTCAATTTAAAAAATGTTTATGATCTTATTTTCAGATAACAGTAGCCTCCCCAAATGATTCAAATGAGAATCCGTATTCTTACCGTTTCATAAGAAAAACTATTGTACCAATCGAGGAACACACACAGTGCGACTGTCTTTGTACAGTTAAAGAAGAGGTAACATTTTATTTTATTATATAACTAGCAATTTTATACACGCGCTGAAGCGCGTGTGAAACGTTGCATTAGCAACTGTTAAAAATAGTAAAAGAAAATACTAAAATATATTTTAAGTGAATACAAAAAAGTACTATAACAGGGTGTCTACTCAAATCCTGCAAAAAAATTCCCGGACTTTTCCAGGTTTTTTCAGGTATTTCTAGATTTTCCCAGGTATCATTTTTTGGTCATTCAAATATGGAATACGGAATTTAAAACACCCCCGCCCCCATTAAAACATTATCTAATAATTGAGTAACCCTATTTATTATCCACATGTGAATGTTTAAATTATAATTATTTAAATTTATTAAATTTAGAAAAAATATGACGGGTGATAAAACAGTGAAATAGCAAATATATTTCAAAATAATGTTTATTTAATACGTTATGCTATTAAAGTTCTTAAGGTGTTTTGTGACAAAATCTACATGAACATGTAATAGAGAATACAAAACACAGTCAAATAACTTCTCTTCATTTACGAACGAAACAACGTTGATAAAGAAAATAACGTTAGGAATAAAACATACAAATATAAACAAATAACGTTAGGAATAAAACATTTAAATATAAAGAAATAACGTTAGGAATAAAACATTTAAATATA
>JBAGKK010251390.1:0-21139 GCA_037177015.1 Euceroptres primus | reverse complement strand
ACATTTGACAAAAACGGGGGGGGGGGGTCAAATTTTACACAAATCTAATACCTTCTCATATGATGAGAATGTAAAAAGCTGTTGACCCTCTATTTCAACAGATGACTTCTGTTAATTTTATAGATTTATTTTTATCCGTGATTGTTCCATACACAAATAAAAGGATGCATCATGAGATTCTTTTATCATTACACTATTTTCTGTGCAAATAATCCAATATTTTAGAACTTTGAGTTTAAGAAGAAATCAAATAAACATATATTTGAACGTTCAGAACTTCTAGCACATAAGGTAGATGTCCCAATTCCTGATCACATGTATTTTTAAAAGTCTATTTTGGCCAAAATGAGATAAAATCAATATTATTAATTTTTTTAGACAGATTTGACAGTTAATTCCTTATTTATTGTGTCAAAGGGAAAGTTAAAGGGTTATTGTAGGTTAAAATTTAGGTGCAGGATATGGGACATTCAGAAGTTTTTGTACAAAAACTTGTCTTTAAGGCATCTTTCAACCATTTATCTTTTTATACGCTCATTTTAAAGAAAAATAGTCTAATTATAAGGTGAATGACTTAGTAAGCGCCGCCTTAAGACCAATAATCGCCATCAACTTTAGCTTCTTTGTTTATGGAAATGAATAGTATTATAGTTATTTTGATAACATTTCCTTAGAGAAATTATTCTCTACTGAAGTAAAAAATACCTGAAAATCTTCTTGTGAGCTAGTTATTCAAAATATTCATAAATATTAGCGATAACTGGGCACCTAGCGATTACTGGGGGGATTTAAAGTTTTTGTTTTTAAACTTCAGGAAATGATCAGGAATAGGGACCTTTTTTAAAAGTACCTAGTAAAATTACAATCATTTCTAACGGTGCTAAAATGCACATTTCAACCTTTGCTAAAATGCTCAGAAGTAAAATAATTAATAATATTATTTAATAACAAATATTTAATTACAAGTTGAATTCGAAAACTTTTGACTGCATTATTGCTTGTCCCAAAATTTATACAAGCATTTTGTGAATAAATAATATGTACAATTTTTCTTTAGCTTTCTCGTGCAATGCAGTACTTAAAAAAGTCCCCGAGAAATCTCGAGTTCGAAGAGCATATATTCAATTGTCTGACGATAATAAGCTAAATGAAAAAGAAAAAGGCATTAAAATTATTGATAAGTATGATTGAATGAGTTTCGCGCACAGTTGGTATTGATCGATTCGCCGATCACTTGAGATATCTTATACCTAATCCCGCAAACGCAGATGCTCGTAAAGTCCTATGAGTTATAAAGGAGCACGTGGTAGATCAAACAGCTGGATCATCTCGTGCGTGCCTTTAGGTGTGCGGGGATCTTTTTCTTACGGGGTGGAAAGGTGGGATGGACCCAGGTGCTCCCTTCTTAAACATACATGATCTTTCGAGACCCTCACCAAGATACTCTGCTAAAAAGATTCTTTCTCAAATTTACAATTTAAATCATCAGGAATGAATTCAGATAAAGAAATAATTAGTAGAACTATTTCCTTCTCACATGTTATTTAAATTTTCACCAAAAATATTATTTTCTTCTATTGACAATAACCTACCTTGAAAATTTACACTCCATAGAAAATTAGATTGGTTTTGCCAATATAATTAATCTAATAAATGAAGTTAAGCGAATTTTTCAATTCGCTTCTCATTTTCGCGAAAATAATGAAATATTAAGCAAATAGGCAGAGATCCTTTGCCTCGAGTCTGAAGGTTGACGATCCTTAGCGACAGAGACCTTCTCAAGGTGAGCCTCGTATATGAACGTGAGTCTGGATATATCGGGAGTTCCAAGAGTCTCACTCTTCTAAGTATATATCTATAAGAGTATAAGCTATATAAGCATAAGCATAAGTGGGCTTACATCTATACGTGCGAGCATACAACTAGTCTCCGAGACAGAGTCTGAAGACGGAATCGTGAAACAGGCAAACCAGGCATGCTTTTCAATTTACAAGTCGCGTTATTCCGCGACCGTTTACTCTCGCGCTTTTTACTTATACATATACATATATGCCTCAAGTATCCACCTACATCTACGCCTCGAGGCATTTATATTTGAAAAAAATCTGCTGTCTCCAGTGTAAAAGTCAATCATGACAAATACTTAAAAAAGATTCAATTTCTATTTTTATTGATAACACAGTGAATCGTGGGATAGTATTTTAATCTGCAGCAATATAGACCTTTTTTTCTGATACGTAGCAGTGCGCATGGGCGAAAAATGTGACGTCACATCCGAAATTTTCGTACAACTTTTTGCATAAAACACTGGAAATCATGTAAATAATCCAATTTAAAAATTATTTATAAAAATTAAGGTAGCGACAATGGTGAAAAGGAAACTGATGCAGAAAATGAGGAGAAAAAATCCGGTGAAAAGGAAACTGATGCAGAAAATGAGAAAAAATCCGGCTCGAAAAAGGGAAGATCGAAACCGAAAAATACTATTTACGGGTTTGACAGATTGCGAGTTGATGTGCTTCCAACAGTGAAAGTTGCAGAAAAAGATATTCCGGGGAAGAATTTGTTCACAAAACTGTGGAAGAACACAACATAGTACAATTGAAAAGATAGTTAAAATGTAGGAAGCAGATAACCAAAGGGGAAAAAAACAAACTTAGTGGAAAGGTAGGTTATTCAACAAAAAGCTTTACAATTAAGGTATCATGCAACTATTATGTAAAACCAATAAAGATTACTTTCAGTTTTATGTTAATATTCTGTTATTTATAAAATATTAAAACATTTTAGAGACAAAATTAAAGTTTATCATGTAAGTAATACACGCATATAAATAAAATGCAACTAACCTTTTTCATAATATTAATCACAATATTTTTATACCTATAATACTGCAATAATAAAAAATTATTTTAAAAAGAAAAAAAACACTTTATAAGAAAATCCAACCTCCAAACTGAATATATTTTAACTATTTTTTAAATTGTACTATGTGCTCTACCACAGTTCTGTGTACAAATTCTGCCCCCGGAATATTTTTTTCTGTGATTTTCACTGTTGGAAGCACATCAACTCGCAATCTGTCAAACCCGTAAATAGTATTTTTCTGTTTCGATTTTCCCGTTTTCATGAAGGATTTTTTTTCTCATTTTCTGCATCGGTTTTTACTTTCTTTTTTACCATTGTCACTATCTTAATTTTTATAAAAAAATTTAAATTGGATTATTTACCTGCATTCCCGTGTATTTATGCAAAAAGTTGTACGAAAATTCCGGATATAACGTCACATTTTTCGCCCATGCGCATTACTACTTTTCAGAAAAGAAAGGTCTATTATTTTGATCTGAATTTATGCTATTGTTACAGTATTTTGTTTTTCGAGTTCTCATTTTGCTGTCGATTAAAATGATACCTTGGTATTTTCTATGAATTCATTTTATTTACCCTCTAATGGTTCAACATCTGCAATGAAGTCTCCAGAGAGACTTACATTGCATTTGTCCTGAATTTACAATATTAATATTTCTTTATTTTGTAAATGTTTAGTTTGTAGGTTTATTTTATTATTTTATTTTCAAATACACAGTAAAAAAATACTTAAAATCGTAACACACAGTAAAAACAAATACTTAATAATTGTTACACCCTAAAATGGTTTGGATTAAATTCAGTAAAATTTGTCAGGATTTAAGCAATATTGGTCCAAATTTAATACCACGTTACCTGAATTTCAGAATTGAGTCTTAAATTTAGACAAATTTTACTTCAAATCAAATCAATTTTGGTTAAATCCAGACAAATTTTACTGGATTTAATCCAAACTAGTTTATGGTGTAACAATTTTAAGTATTGCTTCCTCATAAAGGAAGCTTTGTAAGGATGAAAATTTTCGGATCTCATTTTTTGACATTTCTCGACCTAATTCGACCCCAGGAATCCGAAAATAAAATTTGGAGGAATTATAGTCCAAGATGGGCTCATAATTTATAAGATTTTGAGGCAGAACAGATGAGAAACATTTTTTTTCGATATTTCATTTTTCTTAAAAATCGTTTTAGACGCTATTTTTTCAATTTTGATTATAGTTCAGAAGATTTATTCTAGATTTGGAAGATGCATTGAAGTACAACTTTTTCTACCAAAAAATATTGAGGTTGATTGATTAAATATTTTGATATAACAAAAAGTAAATTTGAAAAATTCAAAATTTTCAGTAATTTTCATCACTGTTCTTTAAGTAATAAAAGACTTTCAATTTTTTAAATTTTGAATTTTTTCGTTTATAAGTAATTTTTTCAATTTTGGGAATATAGCAATATTATAAGTATCAGATTTATTCCTTTTGACGAGACGAATCGATTGACCTATTTTAAAACCTTTTATAACCAACTATATTTACAAAATAAAAAATTTAAATTATTTTTACGTTTGTATGAAAGAAAGTTTTTCACTTTCGGAAGTATAACAATATTATAAGTACCAAATTTATTTCTTTTTACGAGATGAATCGATTGACCTATTTTAAAACCTTTCATAACCAACTATATTTTAAATAAATAAAATTAAAATCTTGTTTATACGCTTATATTCGGAGAATTTTTTCAATTTTGGGAATATAGCTATATTATAAAAACCAAATTTATTTATTTTTATGAGAAAAATTAATTGACCTATTAATAATTGTTTAAAAAAACCCTTATGAGGAAGCAAAGTGTTCATAAAATGAACACAATTAATACACCCCAACGTGGAAACACCCAAACTAGTAACTACTTGTTGGCTGCAGTTTTTTTTTACTGTGCACCTTTAAAATGATTTGGATTAAATTCAGTAAAATTTGTCTAGATTTAAGCAAAATTGATTCGATTTTGAGTAAAATTTGTCTAAATTGAAGACTCAATTCTGAAATTCAGGTAACGTGATATTGCCTAGACTAACATTGCTTAAATTAAGACAAATTTTACTGAATTTATTCCAAACCATTGTAAAAATTTTACGTATTTTTTTTTTTTAGTGTGTAGTTTAAGTAGTTCAACCTAAATGTTTAATTTTTTTTACTTTTACTTCATTCAGCTCATGCTAATTTCTCAGAAATCATATATAAACATCCAGACTAGCTCAACAATCATCAAAGTTTTTTTTCAGTAATAATTTCTTACAAGGAAAGCAAAGATAAAAATCTGGTAAATTATCAGGAGATGCAGACTTTTTCAGTAATATTTATAGAAGAAACTTGCTGCTCTTATTTTAGCAGATGACTCCTGTTAATTTTGCAGGTTTTTTCTCTGTGTTACAACTGAACGTTAGGAACATGGAAAAATTCAATTTCAAGTTTTTACAAAATTTAAAATTAAATTTTTAATTGATACGTAAATAATCAGTACAGTTATTTAAATTTTTCCGCTTCTATAAGATATTAAGAATAAATATGTATACGATAGAATATAAATAGCAATTTATAATAAATTTTCAGTTTTATAAATGGCCATAAACTGAATCATATTTATGCTTTCAAGAAAGTTATTGTGGAAAATAAATAATCTTCTATGACACTTGCAATTTCAAGTGATAAGAGCACAAGGACTTTAAACCTGGAGTGAATTTTATCGTGGACTTGTGTATAAATGCCGAGAAGTATGCGTAGGCGAAGTACATACCAGAGACACCTGCTCATTTATTTTGCAGCACGGACTGGACTCACTGGACTGCCACATAAGGACAGAATTCAATATCCAAGGCAAACAGATTTTTTAGTTTAGTTATAAAAGTCCAGTGATCTAGGTCTAGGTAGTTTCAAAATTAATTTTGTTTCGATACTTTTATTTGAAATTTAACATCTCGGTACATTTTTTAAATACGTGCTAACAACTATAAGAATATTTAAAAGCTAAAACGTTTCAAAAAATCAAGAATTTATAAATTGAAGAACTTTAAAAATGGGGACATTTCAAAGTATAATGAAGATCTCACGGAGAAAAAAAATGTGTAAAATTAAGAAAATTATCTGTTTATATAGCTCTTCCATCATTGAACCTTACATTTGGTAGGACATATAATTATTGTTAAATATTTATTACACATGATTGTGAAGTTGATCTTGATCGGGTCTCATAATTTTACAATTTTTTTTAAGAAAATTTTTGATAGAATCTTAAATTATTTACATTTTGTGAAATCAACAAAAACTTTTGGTGATACATATTACTATAAATTACTCATTTTTTATCTCTCGTAAAAACCTTATCGTCTATTGTTCAAAGATATTACACGGAGAAAAAAATATATGTAAAATTAACGGAGGTCATCTGTTGAAATAGGGACACCAGATTTTTTCTGTTATATTTACAGAAATATCTGTAGAATTAACAGTAACATCTGTTAGGTTAATGAATTTCTAATTTTTCTAAAAAAATTTTAACCTAAGAGACATTTCCGTTAATTCGACAGACTTATCTGTTAAATTTACTGATCATCTGTAAGTTTAACAGAAATATCTGTAGAATCTTCAGAGATTTAAAAATAACAAAAAAATCTGCTGTTGATGAGTCGATGAATCGATGACTAAGGATCTATCAAAAATCTGCTATTCTTATTTTAACAGATGCTTACTGTTAATTTTACAGATTTTTTTTCTCTGTGTTGGGACTTTTTTAGAATGATTTAGGAATAGCTCTTGAGTTTTATTAGTGTTCGGAATAATTTTATTTTAGAAATTGTAAATAATACTTAGATTTTGAAAGGAAACTTGAAAAAGGCAGGGAATTTCTGTAGAAGGAAATATAAATAAATAGTATCAAAAATCGATGTTAAATTGTAAATTTGATGGATAGCATAATTCCTTTGTCTGATTTCGGACCTTAAAAGATTTCCTACTAAAAAAAGAAGTTTTTCAACAATTTTTGTACAGACTTCATCTGAATATGTATCTAAAGCTTTCGTTTTAGATAAAGTCGGTTTATCTATATTTCTCGGTCAACGACGCCTAACTAATGAAGAATATCATACTCGGTAACGAGAATCGAATCGATGATCGAATCTCGAATAAACCTGTTACAGAGGCCTCCTCGGTTCTCGGATAGGAGGCACGAGTATAAATTACACATCAGCTCCGCGTACCGCGTCGATCGAACGGAAGTAAGAATCTCGAAGAATGGTGCCCTCCGATTGGTTCCAAGTTCGATCGAGTTGAAAGATTAGGTTCAACTTCCAAGATAGACACTTTTCGCCATGTATAGACTACAGACGCAGTTACGACCGTAATCGAAGAACGAGAAGAGCTTGCTGACTTGAGTCAGCCATTAGCTTTCTGTCTCCAGGCCAATCACATCTGTCTGATATAGGTAGATATATTACTTAAGGTACACGAGTGTACGAGTATGTGCTCCTGATTCCACGATCTAGGAGATTCACATCTGGGTTAGCAGTATGTGATTTGTTGGAGGTATAGGAAGTTACTATTCGCACATTTGAAAAATATTTTTAAAAATTTTTTATTTCACAAAAGTTTGACTTTCTAAAAATTTCTACCAACCCCTAATTTTCCGAAGTGAAAAATATCCTCATTTGAAGTTAAAAGAGTTCAAAGTTTGACATTTTAAAAATTGAAATTATCTGATCAAATTAGATCGATTTCGAGTTCAGAGTTTGTAATCTGTACCAAGATTAATTTATCCCTTGATGACGTTGATTATTTTTTGGAAAATAGTTTTTTCTAGTTTCTGAGGAAAATAATTTTTCCTCAGAAATCATTCGTGGGAATATATTTAGATTTTGTCACCCCTTATGAGAACTTAATCAGATCGAAGATATCGTCATACGAAAGGTCTGTTTTAACAGTAGCAATCTCTCCTTCCCCTTCATCTCTTTTTGTCTCATCCCTTTTTGTCTTTCATCTCTCTGATTTTTCTTTTCTATCTCTCTCTTTTCGTCTCACGCGCGCGACACAATAGCCATCCCACTCGAGCGTTTCAACACCTAAAGAGATTTACGAGGTAGTGAAAGAGAGAAGGAGATCGTGAGGTGCCCAGGACCAGAAGGAGATGCTGGGAAAGAGAGAGAAGGTAAAGAATAGTAAACCGCAGTCACCCTCCACACCATGGGCGTGCGCCTTTAGGGGACCTCGGGGGGAAACCAGGTAAGATCTTACATAAAGATCGGTATACAATAATGGCCTGGCTGGCTTGGCAAACCTTGTCCTGTCGCCCGTATTCTGCGTAACGTCGTCAACGACCGTTATGACGAGGCACTTTCTGCACTGCAAGCTGCTTCACGTACTCGCATGTGCATACACGTTTTTAAGACACACGGACAAAAAAAAAATAGAGCCAATTGATGAACTTACTCCCTAAATTCGAATTAGTCACTTTTGACTAATGCAAAAGTGCCGATTCGTTCACCAAATTAGTAGTAATCATTTTTGTTACTAATTTTCAGTCAAGAATGACTAATTCGCAGAGAAATACTATTTCCTTTTAGTCACAGTACTGAATTTGACTCCAGTAGTGGATTTTTCTACTAATAAATGAAGTAGTTGTGATCTCACTGGAAATTAATCATTACTGACTAAAAATTAGTAAAATTGTTACTAAATCATTTGATAAAACGAATCGCCACTGTTCCATTAGTCAAAATTAACTATTTTAGATTTAGAGAGGCTTTGTTTTGTACAAATTAGGTAAGTTAGTTTGCAACGATTCAGGTTCAAGGAAAAATTTGAAAAATTAGTAAAATTGTTACTAAATCATTTGGTAAAACGAATCGCCACTGTTTCATTAGTCAAAATTAACTATTTTAGATTTAGAGAGACTTTGTTTTATACAAATTAGGTAACTTAGTTTGCAACGATTCAGGTTCAAGGAAAAATTTGAAAAATTAGTAAAATTGTTACTAAATCGTTTGGTAAATGAATCGTCACTGTTTCATAGGTCAAAACTAACTATTTCCGATTTAAAGAGTCATTGTTTTGTACTAATTAGGTAACTTAGTTTGCAACTATTCAGGTTTAAGGAAAAATTTGAATTTAAAAAAATAATTTTTCAACATAAAATAATCTTATTCGACAAGAAAACTTGTATGAAAAGCTTTCGCCCCTTTAATAATTCGGGAAGTCTACTTCTTTCGAGGCCAATGATTTTTCGACGTGAAAAATTATTCAACAAATTTTAAACTCCTAATTCTTCCGGAATTTTTTCCTAAAAATTCTTGAGTATTGGTTGTGAATACTTTAGATTTAGAAAGTACAAAACAAAAATAATTTTAGAATTAAGTAATAAATTCTGAAATTGGACTATTAAAAGTCTACTTTAGTAAATAAATGCTGATTTACAGCATGAAATTATTGATGCTTTAGATATAGTTAAAGTTCTTTAGGTCAATTGTCCTTCCTGAGAATGAGAATTTATATGCCAAGTTTCAATTTCTTTGGTCTGCCTGATCAACTGGAAAAATCGATGGAGAGCAGTTCAGATTCATATTAGGGTTTATGGGAAGAAAGCTTATTATTCCTAAACGGTAACGTTTATAGTTTTAAAGCCACTTTCTCGAGCAAAACAATTTCGATGGATATTATAACGAATCAGAAAAAGAAATAAGTAAAAGTTGAAGAAAATATAAAATATGTTTAAAAAAGATTTGAAACAAGTTTTTTCTTGATTTTGGAATGTTATTTTTAACTTTTCATCAGATCTTGAGAAGGCTTTTTATGTTTGCACAATACCCAGATAAAAGTTTTATCAAAATCGAAAGAATTATTTCTTTTCTGAAATTCTATATTTATATTTCTTTATAAAGCATGTTTTTTTTTGTTTTTTCTGTTTTCATTAAAGCAGTGTTTATTCTTTTGTATTGCCAAAAGTTGCTTAGAATCGCATTTTCTATTCCAGTAAATTTCACTTATTATAATTATAGTTATTTGCATCTCTATGCAGACTCTTTTACAAGCCGCAAGGCATTTGCATGATTTCTTCCAAAGATCTCCAATCCCTTTGGGAAACATGCACCCCTTGTAATGGATTCATGCGCTCGAGAAAAAACTAACCTAATTACTAAGAACCCTGGCGTGAGTCAAAAGAATAATTCCCTTGACGAAAGGCAAGAAAATAATTACTTGTGCTTAAATCCCATCACTTCCGGTCATGCATACAATGCTTTTGATCTTTAAATTGAATCTCTTTTATTACTCAACATGAATTATTACTTTGGGACTAATGCTCATAACAAAAAAAATCTCAACAACAAAGTATTTTAATATTCATTTCATTGAATGGTGTAATTCTTTAATATGCATAAATAAATTTTCGGTGCCAAAGGTCAAATAAACAAAAACATAAATTTAAGTTTAAATTGCCTAAGTTTCGGACGTTATGTGTTGCCTTATTAAGTTTGCAGTAAATTTATTATAAAAAATTAATTAAAATAAATAAATAAATTCTTGACATTATAAATAATCATAATCATAACGACAAATACATTCTTTACATAATAAATCATCATAATTATAACGACAAATACATTCTTTACATAATAAATCATCATAATCATAACGGCATATACATTCTTTACATAATAAGTCATCATACATAACGACAAGAATAGAAGTTTTAAAAATTATCTAACAGTAGTAAATAACAAGTATAGCAATTAAATCATTACCTGACATTAATTGAAAAGACAATTGAAAGAGCTGTGGATTTAGTTAAATCGGAGCTTACTGGATCATCCCTCATTCCAAAATTGTGATTCATTATCCAAAAGTTTAATCGAAAAATGAGCGTCCAAAACGTAGCAAATTTAAACTTAAATTTATGTTCTTGTCTATTTGACCTTTTTCCACCGAAAATTTATTTATGCATAAAAAAGAGGCCGAAACTGAAAAAAGATGATTTAGTTCCTTAATATAATATAAATATAATAATTTAATATAATATAATGGTTGTATCCACAACAATTTTCGAAAAGAGTAAAAAAAACTTGTCTTCGCTCTAAATCTGAATCAGTGAGAAGTGTGTCACTAAATCAAATCAGTAAGGATTTTCACTGAGATTTTACAGAAAACATCAGTGTGTCACTAAATCAAATCAGTAAGGATTTTCACTGACAATCAGTGAGATTTCACTGAAAACACCAGTGAAATCTCACTGATTGTCAGTGAAAATCCTTACTGATTTGATTGAGTGACACACTTCTCACTGATTCAGATTTAGAGACTTGTTAACATGTTAACCAATTTATGCATAAATTGGTCCAAATTAGGCGCAATAATGGAAAATTTAACCAACTTGTGTTAATTATCTTAAAATCACATTTTCTTCGACTTGAAAAAAAGAATCTCTTCACTTCTTTAGAGAAATATTAGATCTTCCAAATTGAAATGTGAAATATTGTGCAAGTCAAGTATTAAGTTTCGAAAAAAGAAGGATCATCCCCAAAAGAATATATTTTAAAGATTTTCAATTCGTTCTGCAATCCGGAAGAAAAGGAAATTTCTTGGCCCGTTAAATCCACAATATAGTGTCCATTACTCTTTTAAGGCTCGCGACCAT
The DNA here is from genome assembly GCA_037177015.1 of Euceroptres primus. Taxonomy (NCBI): domain Eukaryota; kingdom Metazoa; phylum Arthropoda; class Insecta; order Hymenoptera; family Figitidae; genus Euceroptres; species Euceroptres primus. The sequence goes on along the minus strand of JBAGKK010251390.1, from coordinate 9,599 downwards.
TGTGAGATTTAAACGACGAAAACAGGATCGGCGGGTGGTCCAGTGTTAGAAGAAGGCACGCGTCTTAAGTTAAAGTCGCCGACTGGAAAAGGAGGTTCGGAAAAATGTGAAAAGTTCTGGTTGAGAAAGAGGGGGATGTTTCTTTCTTGACTTCGTTTTTCTAAGCCAAACTTTAAAGTTTAAAGCGTCTTGCATCCCTTTCTAAGTCTTTTATCATGGAATCGTCATGCCCCTCGGCTAAGGCGTGTAAACTACCTTTACTTAAGCTTAGATTTATGTACGTGGGCGTTATTGTCGACTGGTTGTCGTACATCTGCGTCCCGCTGACAAATTGCTAGTTCGTTTGTCGAAATTTGAGTTTGCGGGGGGATATTTTATGTGAGGGCGGAGGAAATCGATACAAGGAAGCATTATTAGTATTTTATATAAGACTTATTTGAAACCTCTGTTTTGTATTTTGTTTCCTTCAATGAAAGAAATTCAGTCATTTTGAAATAAGGTTCAACATTTCAGGCTCTAAAAATCTGCAAATATTCGGAAATTAAATAAAGAGAGTACTTTAAAACAAGCTGCAATTATTTCCGTGTAAAAGAAATTGCATAATTTTAAAAGCCATCTGTTTTCTGTACTAAAGCAGAAAGGTAGTATAGTACAGTATCGTATAGTAAGAATGAATCAAACCAGTCGAATTAAAACAGGTTTGAATTATTTGAATAGCGAAGCATATAATTTCTAACCTAATAAAATGAAAAGCTGCGTATTTATACTACTGGAATTGAAAAGAATTTTGACAAATTTACTTTTAGAACATTAATTCTTATTCGAAACATCTTCTTTCATCTATTTGTTCTTCCTCGGCACGCGACTCTTTCAATTGGCCCTTTTCCTTTTGGGAATCAAAAGGCAGCTCGAAATCTCTTTACAGAGATTCCGACCCGAGAAAGACAGAAAAGATGCAAGTGGAGGAGAGAGAGAATAAAATGCCTAAATCGCCAGCGCCACGATGGAATCTCGGTTACAAAAAAATGCCCCAACCACCATGGCAAAGACCAATGGCTTTTATCCGAAGGAGGTTAGCCTGTGTTAAGTTGGGTTAGATTACGAGGGTGGAAATTCTATGAATGGGACGGGCACGTGCTACCGCTGCCGGGATCTTATACATTCTATCTGTTTCACTTTTTTCTCTCCATTTCTCTCTCTTTCTCTCATCCACCCGTCGTCTCTCTATCCGTCTGAATCTAGAACTAGACGTCTATAGTGGAATCTTCTCGGTTTCTTTTAGGCGAAGACGCAGCTGCCAGTCGCAAAGAAATCGTAATTTGCAATTCATTTGTCTTGTCGCGAAGCACACTGTTTTTACATGCGATTCGTTTCTTTATCTTCTGTGGAAAGTTCGAGAGATGCTCGGAGAGATGTTCTTATAAAAATATAAATCGAATTTACTTTGAAGAAAAGATAATTTTTTGGCTTGATCGTTCAAAACTAAAAATTCAGGACTTTCGGTGGATTTTTTTCAAAAAGACATGGTTTGTATTTAATTAATTTGCATTTAGAAAGAAGGAGCAGATTTAGGGGTTGAAAAATATTTAATTCAAGCTTAAATCATTCGTGTAGGAGGTCTTCTAATCTGGACTTTTTCATATCTGATCATTTTTTTTCACATAATTTTGCTTGAAGCCAGGTTTTTTACAGGTAAATCGAAGATGTTATTTTATGAAGAAGCCATTTATAAAGGGGTGCTTTTCACATGACTTAGTTATTTGTTACATATTTAAATTTATTGTAGTTCGCTGAAACTGAAATTTGTAAAAAATAATTAAGACAAGTAGAAAATACCCCTCGAGACCCTAGTAAAATAATATCTCCGATTTTTCTGTAGAAAAACCAAGCTTGGATCAACACTTTTGTGACTAAATGAACACAGGAAAAAAAAGTCTAGTTTATGTCACAGCTTTTTTTCGGTGTGCTTTGTCTCCTTGTGTAGTATATAAGTCTATCCTTTCTCTGGTCTTAAAAGTGTTACAGCTTGAATTAAACCCAATTTTTAGCTTGAAACAAAAATTTTTTTTACAGTGAAACCAACTCGTCACTTTTGGTAAACCTTGAAATAAAACAAAATCCAAGATTAAAGTTCAATGCACTTGGATGCAATTCTTGAAGAAATGCGTGTGTTCTACGCATCTGTCATGTATTTACGTGTTGTGCATATACCTATGTACTTCCTATGCCTTAATGCCTGTTTACAGACACACGTCCGGTGCATTACATTCTCATGTGCGTGAACATTTATGCCTTTAGCCGAACGAGCTTGGACATGCGAGTCTACCGTCTTGCTTCCCTGATAGCCTGCTACATATTAGAACTAGACTAGGATAAACTAAGAGCTTCTAGTGTACATACGTATTTTGTACACATGGGTTTACACTGTATATAGAAAGAAATAGCTTTAACAAATGACAAATCAGATGAAATCAGTACGAAAATTGTTTAATTTATTTCTTGATTGCGTTATGTCTTGAGAATGAAAAATTGGGATTGAAAAATTGCAATAAGATTTCAGTATAGTAATAATTAGTAACAATAAGTCCATCACAGTCGTGAATTGATAGTACACTGAGAAAACTGTTTGGTTCGGACCACAAAACGATTTGGTTGCTATAGAAGCAACCAAATTTGTTGGTTGTGCCAACCAAATTTTGATTCTTTAAACAAACCTTTTGTGGAACCAACAAACATTTTGTTGAACCAACAAAATCTCTGTTCTGGTTGAATTAACAAAATTTTTTATGATTAAACAAGAGGTTTGTTGAAAGAACCAAAATTTAGTTGGCACAACCAAAAAATTTTGTTGCTTCTATAACAACCAAATCGTTTTGTTGTCCGAACTAAACAGTTTTCTCAGTGTACTATGTTCGTAATCTCATATTTTAAACTAAATGTTTTTATTTACTTCGGTTGCAGTATCAGTATCACACTCATCAGTGTTAAATAAATAATACTTAGTCTTTGCATCAAGTCTACTTCATTAAAGTGTATTCGAGGTGTGGCCTTGTTGGATAAAGGTAGAATTGTCAAGGAACATTCAAGATACATTTGCACATTCCTGGGAGGAATATGTGTATCGACTTGTTCACTAAAGCTTCGTATTTCTACATAATTTTTTTATACTTTGTGCATTAGCAAGAGCAAGGACACGAACTGGAAAGTTAATTGACATCACTTCCTTAATTCTTATTCAGCAACGGCATAGATAAGTCCAGATTTCAGTATATTCAAGGTAATATTGATTCCACTTATTTCATTTTATCTTTGAATTTTTTATACCTTATATAGTGTTGTTTAGTAAGTTATATTTTTTGTAACATTGTACAAAGCAGTTAAAACTAGTATTCTTTTCATATAATTAAAGGAAGTTGTAAAATATAACTCCTGTTTTGTAAGTCTTGCTATTTTCTAAATAGAAAATAATTTTTACGAATTATTGAAAAAGATTTGCTTGCTTCTGTTGAAGAAAGTGTAACAGCTGTCGAAAGTAAATACATCCTATTTAAACTTTGCTTCTTCGATTGTAGTGGTATCCACCTATTTATGAGGTAGATCTATCATTTAAAAATGAATCAATCACTTTGGACATTTTCCTTGTTCATGCACTGAGAAAAAAATACTTTTGAATCTATAGTATATGATATTGCGATCTGCCAAAAGCAGATACTATTGATTTATAATAATATACTATAGAATTTTCAGTGTACGGTCCGATTTAAATCAGTGTATGTGTATATATTTCAGTGTACGTGTCCGATTTGAATCACTGTTGATTCAAATCGGTAAACTTTGATTAAAAAATAGTAGATTTTGATTCAACAGCAATGCTATAAATTCCAGAGCATATTACTTGAAATTTGCTTTTGGCAGATAGTAATAGCATATGCTATAGATTCAAAAGTATTTTTTTCTCAGTGTGCTAGGATGCTTTGAATAAAAAGATGAACAAAAATTTTATTCACAATATAAAAGGTTGCATCAGTGTTGAAATGTTTAACAGTTTATGTTTTAAACGTCAATGTTAAACACTGCTTTCAAAATTCTTTCTTGTTTCTTGGTAGGAGTATATAGGACAGACCGCATGTTACATATTTCATTTAAAAAGTGTACTCTTTCGTGGATAAAAACCGTAAAATAAAGACAAAGCAAAAATTGAGATTGATCTTCAGTGAAACCTTCTTAAATTCAGTTAAAATAAATATTCCACGTAGTGAACGCTCCTATTTCTATTTGAATGCAACACAGTTACATTCGACTCCTCTAAAAGGTAATTTATGCAATCGAATTAGTTATGGTTCACGTAGAATTTTTACTTGAAAGCATTTCTCTATTCACTACTACAATCTATTTCTTAATATTCACACTACTTATTAAGAAAAGATCAATGAGTTAACTGACATTCTTTGTATTTGGGACTCATTATCTTTTAACAAACCCATCAAAATGGGTTGTCTCTAATCATTATATTATACTTACGAACAAAAATGGACAAGGAAAATGTATAAGCGATTTGTTTAATACGTTTTAATATCTTTAATATGCTTTTAAAATCTATCGAAAGCTGATGATAATTATATCATTTAATGAGCAACTATTAAACTAAATAACTACGAAGTAATATTACTGCACCACTTTTTAATTGGATGCAGATTTTTTATCTTGACAACGGTGCTTCTGATTTCTCTTATCAATTGAATACTACTTTGTATTCGTTGAATATAGTACTTTCATCGCATAAAAGAGAAGTTGTACTAAGATTATAGAGTCTTGTTATATGGCTGTAATTGATTGACGATAAGTTCAATAACTGTTTCCATTAACGAGCAAACCGTTGAAAATCGTTTAGCCATCATCAGTTAGGTGTTTTGCTTCTGTAGTAACCAATTAACAGACCAACCTTCGGAATTCCTCAGATATTATTATCAGACAAGAATTTCACTATTTCAAATATTTGAGTGTTTGGGAGGGTTGGTGTTATTTTAATAATTACAAGAATATTTTAATTAAAAAGAGAAATAATAAAAAATCATTGTCCAAAAATTAGAATTGACACTCAACAATTATGTTAATAGGAAAATTTAGGATTTGAATTTTATTTCTTTTTTTTTATTACTCTATAAGTTTTTCATAACTCTATTTTTCATTACTCTACTTTTATACATATAAGATAAATATATTTTTGAAAATATAAGATCACTTGAAATAAATAAAATGAAACAAAATACAACACTATATCCGGTACAACGGATACCTCTTCCATTGATCCTACATTGATGCTATAAAATTACCAATTTTTACAATGTGTATCAATTTTGATCAATCTTTTCGAAAGAAAATAAAAAGAAATTTCTCAGAAAAACATGCAACTGATGATAGTATCTTTTGGAGCACATGAAACATGAACCATAACATGCCTCATGATTGTAAACCGCTGCACTGCAATAAATTGCTGCCATTTATTGTTGTATTTCTCTGAAAATACTTATGTTCTAATGTTCTTTTCAATTACTGTTTTGGACTGCATAAATCCTCCTAGAATGGAGAAATGGGCACAAATTTATTCAAACTCTCACCTCCGGTAGTGACGGCAGTGCGAATCTGCTTGTCGACGGATGTTCAATTGTGGCGGTTGAAAATTTTCTTCCTCACGTTGGCGCCATTTCGCACATTTCTAACACAAGAAAAGTTCTTCGAACATTTTTTTAATCACTTGAAATCATCAGGTTTTCTAATTACCGATTAACTTTTGTGTTTGTTCTTTTTAACTTAGCTTAACTTTTCACCAATAACTGTATATCTCAAAGTCGACTTGATATTTCAAAATTGAGTCATTTTCACAATCCACTCTTATCTATAATCCATCAACTTTTATTGTTGATCCTACCAACTTGTATTGTTGATCCTGTCAACTTGTATTGTTGATCCTATCAACTTGTATTGTTGATCCTACCAACTTTTGTTTTTGATCATTTTATTTGTGACACTATCAACTTTTAGTGTTGATCATATCAACTGTCATGATAAACATTTTCAAGTACACTGCACTTTTGAATCTTTCTCCTCATTCATTAAATTTGACGATGCCCTTGGAACTTTCGCGGGTGTTAGAGAGTCTGGAGGTCTCGTGGTAACCCAGAGCGAAACGAAGAGTTCTGCAACAGGTGAAGAGACTTCGAGCATATAGTAAGAGTAACCGAACGTAGTAGCGGACAGTCAGCAACTAAGCCGGTAAGAGTCATCTCTTTCCTGTCTCTCCTCTCACGCTTGTTCTCTTTTCTCTCATGGACTAGAGGCTTTTGCACACGTGAGTTTGTGTGACTCTGCGTGGTGCGTACATGTCAGTATGTGTATGATGGTATGTGTCTCTTAATGCTTCTCTCTTTCTCTATCTCGCCCTCGAGTAAGCACAGGAGTTGTGCATGAGGTGCAGTTCGTGCAGATGCCGATACTCACGAATGCATGTGTGGAAACGTGTGTGAATCCAACGGTAGGTGGAGTGGGAGTTGGGACACGCGACACCAATCCTGGTGGGGGGAGAGAAATATCAGAGTAGGGAGAATTCTCCTTTCCTGCAACCTCTCTCTTTCTCTCTCTTGAATCCTTTGATTCTCCTTCTCTTTTGGTACAACATACCCCCATCCCACAGGACTGACTCGTTTTGCCTCCTTACAATTGAAGGGTGGCAGTACAAAACTGGATAACCAACAAAATGTCAATTTTTCAGGAGAACGAAAAAACATTCTGTAAAATCGAAATCACCATTTAAAGGTAAAACAAAAGTCCACTCCCGAGCTGAAGTGTTATTGAATTGAGGCCAAAAAAGTTTAATTAGAAAGAGTTATCCAGTTTTTAGGAAATAGATGTGGAAGTTGACAATCTTGAAGTGATACTACCCAAAAAATGGAGCAGGCTCTGCTGCGGATTGCAATAAAAAATGTAATTTTTAGTTTAAAAAAAATGAAATTTGCTCCCGTGATATTGAGTTGCTGAATACGGGTAAATAATGTTTGGTGTAAAAAAGTTAACCAATTCCGAGTAAATCTACCGAGAATTTTGGGGTTAGAATTTAATAGGTTTTCAAAATCGGCTTTGGATTAAAAATCGAATTTTCAATATTTTACAAAAATAAAAACTTGCATCCGAGATGTGGGGATGCTGAATGAGAATAAACAATGTTTGATAAGAGAAAATGATTCTGTTCCGAGAAAATCGAAGTTTAGTGTGACGGTATCGCACTGAGACAAACAACTTTTCGCTGAAAGTGTGATATAAAAAGAAAATTAAATTTTTTTATGAATAAACTTTGATCAATTTTTGCAACTAAACAAAAAATTTTTTTAACCAATTTTTTGCTGGAAACCCTTCTTTAAGATGCATTTATGTTTGTTAAATTTTCTTAGAATTTTTTGATTAAAATTGTAAAAGTTATTTTTTAAAACTGGCGGTTAAAAAATCAAATACACGTTGTGTTAAAAGGATTTCGAAGAAATCCTTTGATTTGATTAACACAACGTGTATTTGATTTTTTAAGAATTTTTTATGCAAAAAAAAACCATTTTCGACAAAAATATTGGTTATCTAGTTTTGTTCTACTACCCTTTAATTATTCTTCAATATTTTCTTATTACTGAATCTGCATTGGGGTGTGTCAACTTTCTTTTTTAGTTCTCACCACCTAAACTTCTTTCATTTGGGGAAACATGAATTTAAAATTTCTTTCAGGCTGAAAAAATAATTATGGATTGTGGTGCTGGGACTTAAAAGTTACCCAGAAAATTTGTTATAGGGTGTAGCGTAAACTATAAATTTCAAAAAACGAACATTTTCTCCTTTTTACCTAGAAAAGAAAAGTGTGAAGTTCCATTATGATCAAAAAAATTTTGATGGTCCGCAAAACCAAAATAAGTGGAAAAAACTACAAAAATACGTTTTTTTCCATTTACACCACAAATATTAGTTGTATTGAAAAATTCTTAAGTGTATGATGTTAAGGATAAAAAAATACATCTTCTGTGTCAAAGGAGTTCTTCGATTCAAACATCCCTTCTCGAGAAAAAAAATGGATAAAAATGTGAAATTTTTTATTTTTTTTTGTGTTGAAAAATGGAGACTCATTTTCAATGTAAATTATTAGTCAAAGTCTTAGAAAATAGAAAATAACATTTAGAACCCCTAAAAAGTCAAAATAGTCCATTTTTGATCACTTTTTAAAATTTTTTAAAGTGAATTAATTTTTTCAATAATTTATGGGCATAGAAAAAACGAAGGATAAAATTTACCTCGATTCCGGGGTAAAATTTATCTGCAACAAGAATGAACTGCACAGAATAAATTTTAGCCAAATATCGGTTAAATTTTCTTTTGTTCTTCCATGACAATTCATGTATTTTGAAAGACGTGAAGTTATCTCAATTAAAATTTATCCCTCTAAAAAATTACCTGCAACAATTTTGAACCTTAGTTTTTTCTGTGGGGTAAGTGATACGAGTCTCCGGACATGTATCAGTGGTCGGATGAATATTTATTTTCTCTGAATAAAATTGTTATAATGTTCTAAAAGCTTAGTCATATGAAAGAGATTGGCATTTATTTTCTAACCTTTTTTGATAGATTGGCAAAATGGCAAAACTTTTTTATTTATAAATTTCAAAAAGTGGTGTCCGAACATAGAATCGTTGTCCGTCCACCGGTGCGTTTACCTTATACAGCAATTTTTTTGAAGCACTACATACGTATTGTAAATTACTTCGTTACGAATAAGTATGAAATAAAGTGTTCAGTAAGGTGTAGCGTAAAATACGAATTTCAGAAAATGAAAATCCTTGAAGTGCATATTTAATCGTAACAAAGTATTTTACAATATGTAAGTATTTAGCGCTTCAAAAAAATAATTGCTATATACAAATTATTGGAAAAAATTAATTCACTTTAGCAAATTTTAACAAGTGACCCAAAACTGACTATTTTGACTTTTTAGGGGTTAAGAAAGTTATTTTTGATTTTCTAAGGGTTTAAGTAATGATTAAGATTAAAAATGAGTCCTCATTTTTAAAAACAAAAAAAAAAATTTCACATTTTTACCCTTTTTTTTTATTTTTCTCGAGACGAGTTGTTTGGATCGAAAAATTCTTTCAACATAAAAGATGTATTTTTTATCTTCAATATCATACACTTAATAATTTTTCGATACGAGTAATATTTCTGGAGTAAATCGAAAAAACCTTATTTTTGGGGAGTTTTTCACTTATTTTAGCTTTGCAGAGCATCAAAAAGTGTTTCGATCGTAATGAAACTTCTCACTTTTCTTTATTACTATTATTATTATTGTTATTATCAAGAAAAGTGTGAAGTTTCATTACGATCGACAATTTTTTTGATGCTCCGCAAAGCCAAAATAAATGAAAAACCTCCAAAAATTTTTTTTTATGTAAAAAAGGAAAAAATGGCACCTTAGGAATTTTCATTTTCGGAAATTCGTGCACGGAAAAAAGTAACTAGTGAGACTTACTGGCTGAACCAGTACCGCGGCTTTTCATCCAACGAAGTAATTCGTT
>JBAGKK010251075.1:0-21151 GCA_037177015.1 Euceroptres primus | reverse complement strand
CGACATTTGACAAAAACGGGGGGGGGGTCAAATTTTACACAAATCTAATACCTTCTCATATGATGAGAATGTAAAAAAGACGTTTTTGTAAATTTTATTCAGAATCATCAATATTAGGTGAATCGAGTTGAAACTCAACATTTCTCTTCACAATTAGTTATAGAATACAAATCAATCATTACTTTTTGAATATCACCCCCATAAGTCTGTTTTATAGGGTTCCAAAAAATCCCTATAAGTGAAAAATTGGGTTTTGCGAGATTTTCGCGCTAATTATGATTTTTTGGTTTTTTTAAAATAAAAATTGTTTCTTACACATAAATTATTACTTTCTACTGATAATTTATTGTTTACATAAATTCTTTAAACAATTTTTATTGTTTATAGCAATTTTCTCTTAGAATAGAGTTAGAAAATCGCGGTTTTTTCCCAATTTTTCAACTTTTCAGTTAGAGCAAGGGAACAATCAATTAAAATTAACAGAAATAATTTTTTCAACAATTTATTATTATTTATAACTATCTTATATCGTAATACTGGATATTTGCGGTTTTTTCTGAAATTTTCAACTTTTTATCCAATTTTCACTTAGAGTGAGATAATAATTCATAAAAATTAGCAAACATAATTGTTTAAACAATTTATTGTTTATAACTATCTTATCCTACAGTAATGCTAGATAGTTGCGCTTTTTTCTGAAACTTTTAACTTTTTGTTCACTTTTCGTATAGTGAGGTAATAATTAGTGCAAGTTAACAATCACAATTGTTTAAACAATTTATTATTATTTATAACTATCTTTTCCTATTGTAATGGTAAAAAGTTGCGACTTTTCCTGAAATATTCAAAACAAAATTTTTACGAGTCATTTACAGACCCACTCCTCCCACCTACTCCTAATTATTCCATCCTTTGTTTTTATCTCTACTGTATAGCCTTCTTGTTTCAATTAATATTTTTAAAAAATTAAAAGAGTAGCAGTACTTCACTTTGAAGGAAATAGAATACAATTTAAAAAATGATTCTTGTTGATGTTCATTTATTATTTGTTCATAACTAAAAAGTATTTAAAAGCCAAACTGAAGATTTCAGAAAAAAGTGAAACTTTTTAGCATTATTCTAAGAAAAGATAGTAATAGAAAATAATCAATTGTTTTAATAACAATGTTTGTTAACGGACATTAATTATTTCCTTACTAAGTGAAAAGTGGACAAAATGTTGAATATTTTAGAAAAAACCGCAACTTTCTAGTATTACTATAGGAGAAGATAGTTATAAATAATAATTTGTTTACACGATTATGTTTGTTAACTTAAAGTAATTATTATCTCAATCTAATTGAAAAGTGAACAAAAAGTGGAAAAGTTTAGAAAAAACCGCAACTTTCTAGCACTATTCTAAGAGAATAATATTAAAAATAATAATAGATTGTTTAAACAATTATGTTTGTTAACTTGAAATAATTATTACCTCACTCTAATTGAAAAGTAGACAAGAGGTTGAAAATTTTAGAAAAAAAGCAACTTTCTAGCATTATTCAAAGAGAATATTATTAACAATAATAATAAATTGTTTGAATAATTAAGTTTGTTAACTTGAAATAATTATTATCTCACTCTAATTAAAAAGTGGACAAAAGGTGGAGAATATTAGAAAAAAACCGCAACTTTCTAGAATTATTCTAAAAGAATATTGTTGTAAATAAATAAATTGTTTAAAGAATTGTTCGTTAATTTGTATTAATTATTACCTCATTAAGTGGAAAGTGGATAAAAAGTAAAAAAATTTCAGAAAAAAGCCGCAACTATCTAGAATTAATATAGGAGAAGATAGTTATAAACAATAATAATGTGTTCAAACATTTATGTTTGTTAAATTGCATTAATTATTACCTCACTCTAAGTGAAAAGTGGACAAAAAGTGGAAAATGTTAGAAAAAACCGCAACGTTCTAGCATTATTCTAAGAGAGTATTGTTATAAATAATAACAAATTATTTAACAACTTTTTCTATTAACTTTAATTGATTATGGCCTCGCTTTAACTTAAAAGTTGAAAAATGTTGAAAAAAGCGAAAAAAATCGCGACTTCCCAACTCTATTCTAAGAAAAAATTGCTACATATAATAATAAATTGTTTGAACAATTTATTTAAACAACTAATTATCAGAATAAAGTAATATTTTATGCATTAGAAACAGTTTGTACTAAAAAAAAGAACCGAAAAAAATGATAATTAACGCCAAAAACTTGCAAAACACAATTTTTCACTTATGGGGTTTTTCGGGACCCTGTAAAACAGACCTATGGGGGTGATATTTAAAAGGTAATTTTTTATTCGTATTTTGTGGCTAATTGTAAAGAGAAATGTTCAAATTTCAACTCCATTCAGCCAATATAGACGATTCTGAATAAAATTTACAAAAACATATTTTTTATGGGAAATACGTGGTAAACTTCATGGGGCTTGCGGAACCTCTAAATATATATATTTTTTTAAATGCATTAATTTTTTTGTGGATTCGAACAAATTTGGGGGGTGAGAGCATGAAAATTCGAAAAAAATATTTGGTCGACCAAAAAATTTGTTAGATTAAATTAAATGTTTAGTTAAATAAATGTTTATTTGAATCTACTAAAATTTGTTTGAAACAACCAAATATTTGTGGTTAGAAAAAAAAGTAAGATTGCATTAATTATTAAGGGTGAAAAAGGAGAAAAATTGTTGCTTTAAGGGTAGTTTTTTTGACATTTGTACAATAAAATTTTTTATATGAATTACTTTTAACACTTTGCACAGTGCGCTTGAATTTTCAGCTAAAAGTTGTTTGCACATGAGATTTTCTTCCTGATTATGTTTCTGTAGCACCGAATGAACATTTTTACATCAGAGATAAAATAATCGATTGGGTCCTTTTTGAAAAAGTGGGCCTGATCGATTTTCGTCAATATTCTAAAGCAGTAAATAAGAATTATTATCCATCAAAAACTGAGTAAAAAATCTTTTGGAAAAATTTTGTAAAATGATTAAGACTCACAAAAAAGTTTGGTTGATTCTATCAAAATTTGGTTGACTCAACCAAATAAATTTATTGCTTTATGGTTAACAAAAGTTTTAGTTTATTCAACCAATAATTTGCGTAATTGTTAGATTTAACCAAATATTTATTCAAATCAAGTAAATAATTATTTGAATGAACTAAAATTTGTTTCAAATAACCAAATATTTGTGTCCATCCAAAGAAATAGTGTGTTTTAATCAAATAAAACTTTTCTCTGAGTGAATTTGCGTTCTGTAGAAGTATTGATTTTATAGTTTTTTTTACGAAATTTTGCCAAAAAACTTTTTCTCTCTTTTTCTTAGATTTATACTAATATTTTAATGCAAATCTAACTTTAAACATGATGTCAGCTTTGGGCTTTTAATTTATGTTATTTTTATACCATTCAATTATCTGAAAACAAAGAAAAATGGGTGTCCGAAGTTTGGGTCAGTGGGCCGATCAGGCCAAATTTTTGGAAAAAGAACCCATCGATCATTTTATTTTTGGTCATTTTGGTGTTAAAATTGTCATTCGGTGATACAGAAACATAATCAAGAAGAAAATCCCAAGTGTAAACATCGTTTAGTTGAAATTGATTCAAGCGCACCGTGTTTGGGATAGTTTAAAAAACAAACCATTTTTTTCGACCACCCAATGAAAAAAAAATATAAAACCTTCAGAAAGTTTGTTTAGGACTACTTTCTCCAAAGAGGAGGAATTTTTTTATCTCGAGATCAGAGGTTCCCAGAACACATAAAAATATGCACTTCGTAGGCATTATTTTTTAAACTACTCACAACTAGTTGTAAGCGAAAAAAGTGCTTAATTTACACTGCTTATAGAGCGCTTCCGGTAATCGTTACGTTGCCACCATCGTGCTAGAAGCTTTACTAGGGTGTTGTCTACACAGTGAATTACTGGTTTGCTGGTGAGTGAATCCTGTTGCTGCTATGTAAGCACGAAGCTTACCGGAAAATCTCGAACACAATCCGCAAATTCAGCCATACGAATAAAACAGTCACTCTCAATTTGCAATTTGAACTTGCAACATAAACATTCTGCAAAACACAAACCCAAAAATGTTGATCGTACACAGTAAATCCCAGGTATATTTTTTATCTGAAGTTGGATAAAAACGTTGCGAACAATTAACAACTAAAATTATCCGGCGTAGAATAATTTTACTTTTCAATTTTTTGCAAAAATTGAAAGAAAAACGTTGCAAACAATTAATTATCCTACGTCGGATAATTTTTATCGGGAGGCGGAGAAAAATTATCTAACGCCGAACAATTGTAGTTTTCAATTGTTCGCAACGTTTTTATCCAACTTCAGATAAAAAATATATCTGGGATTTACTGTGTAGTTAAAAAATCGATTTTATTTGGTATTTTTTTTATTTCGACAGGTTTTTAAATTCAAAGCCTGTTATCTGCGTTTGAACAGACATAAACACCGTACAAATTTTTGGACAGAAAATAATTTTTAATTATGAGGTGTCGCTGGCAACAAATTGTGCCAGAGGAATAAAGTGAAGATGATTTCTACTTGGAAGGCAAACTAATCATAATTCGTGATGTTTATATTTTGAAATTATGCGCTCGATTTGGATTTATAATAAAGAGCTTTGAGCTCGAACACGGCTCGCAAGGGCGCATAAATTATGTTAATACCAGCCGGTACCGGCGGCGGAGAACCAATTTGAATTCAGTTAACGTAACACGTCTGATTTGAGCCGGGGGCCACCTGCCAGTAAGCGGAGGCCGATTTTTTTAAAGAATGAAATCCCTTAACGAGAGGAGTGCCTGCTCAGAGAACAGCCTCCAATTTCCATTCCATCAAAATTCTCCGCGACTTGTGTACAAACATAATGCCCAGCTTTTGTCGCATTCTGGACGGAATTTACACTGCAGCAGGCACCAGGGTTGCCAATTAATTTAATGAAACGAGCGCCATTAGCCACGCTCCTTTCGGTGTCGAATCTGCCAAGACCAAGCAGTCAAAGGGGTTCGCTAACTTTAGGGTGAGGGAGAATTATTATTAAGAAATTAAGAAAAAATTCTGAAATTTTCTAGTTTCAGGCGAGGTTTTAAGACCAACAGTTATTTATACATTTATAAAATCTATATCAGCTTAATATCCTATGCATTAAAAAATGGAATCAACGCTCGACGGAAAAACAAAATGAAATCAGGAATGAATCAAGGCTCTGGAATAAAATTCCATACCGAAATTTTAATCCTCCTATCGGATTATCCCGCCTCCTGCCCTCTTTTCTTTCGGAGAAGAGAAATGTTTATGCAATGAGTTTCCGCAATAGCACAGGTTCATGCACACGAGGTGATTTCATTCGAAACGAAACTCCAACCGTGGTTAAAATCTGGATTTGTAATAACAAAAGAAATAAATTCGCAATAAAGGATAGACAAGGGGAAGGAGGAAAGTAGCAATGGAGAAGAGAGTGTTAGAGAAAAAAGAAAATCGAAATAAATTTACTGCGTGCAACAGCGACGAGAAACAATGTAAGATTGTAAGGTAGCGATGCAACTCGCGACTCGCTTCACCGATTTCTATGTATATTTTAAAATTCCGAATCCTCCACCCCGAATCTGCCTTCGAAGGAACTTTCCAGATAAACATTGATGTAATGGCAGTTTTATAGGGGATTTATCCGCAGATATACGATCGAGCAATGATGCGCGACCCGTAAACAAGACCCTGCTTCCCTGGCTCGGCTTTCCGTTTCCGGAATAAGCTTCACCGAGTTCCAAAAGTTTTATGTCCGTCTGTATTGCGAAATCTAATTATGAGTTAGGATCATTGATTTTTATGCCAAAGGATTTTTTCTCAGTGTAAAGTTCTCTTTTACTGTTTTCATTTAATTATTTTATTTTATTTCTTAATTTAAGAATCTAAGAAATATAATTATTCTATACATCCAGAACTCCTTAGGTAAAACATTTATGTTAATTTCAGGGTAGCACATATTAAGGATGTACTTGCTTTAATAATCAGTGGAAATTAACTGACATTCAGTTAAAAACTCACTGATATTCAGTTAAAAATTCACTCATTTGCTGTTAAACAAGTTACTGAAATTTCAGTAAAATTAAAAAAACTTAAAATTTTAGTTAAATTTTTACTGAATGAATTAGTGGCTGACTTCAGTTATTTTTAACTGATTCAGATTCAGAGAGAATATTTCATTTTGTTCCTTAAAATATTCTTTACAGTTCTATTTGGAACGTTTTTATTAAAATTATTTGGTTTAGAAATTATACTGTTAATGATCTTGCAAATTAAAAACAATATGGAAAATTACAAATTTTAATAAAAAAGTACCAAATAAAGAATCTTTTTCGGAACAAAATGGAGCCGTTGAGAGTTGAAATTGAATGAAAATGACGACTTTTGTAACTATTTTTTAAATTTAAAACGCTTCAATTTAGCTTCTAAATATCGTTGAAATTAAAAAAAGGCTCTTTTTTGTTGAAGTTATAATTTAAGATAAGGATTTATTAATTCTGAGTGTGACTGTACAGGGAAAACACCTTAATTATATAAACTTTTTATAAACCACGTTTTTGTGATTTTACAAGAGACAAAATTTTGAAAAATTTTTGAATTAACAAGAAAACAACAGTGAAGTAATTTCTAGTTATTTAGTTGTCCAATTGAGAAGGAAAAAGTTGGATTAAAAAAAGTCTCTCAGTTCTGAGAAAATGTAGGAAGAAGCTTTATAAATGATTACAGGCAAAGAGAGTTTAATTTAAGAAAACAAAATTGCTCTTTTGCAATAAAACCCCTTTTCCAAATTGAAATATAAAATTCTAAATTACAAAATTTAATTTTTATTAACACTGAAGAAAGTGTCCTGATAGAATTAATACATTTTAATCTCTGTCCGTGAATTATATATAGGTTTTTGAAAAGGTAATATTAAGGACATTTTTATGCAAAATACTTTAATTTCTCTTCTAAAAATCGCTGGAATTAACAAAAGGCTCTCTTTTGCTGATTTTATAATTTTAGATAAGGATTTATTAATTCTAAGAGTGACTGTACAGAGAAAACATCTTAAGGATATAAACTTTTTATAAACCACATTTTTGTGATTTTACAAGAGAAAAAATTTTGAAAAATCTTTGAGTTAACAAGAAAACAATAATAAAGTAATTCCTAGTTATTTAGTTGTCGAATTGAGAAGGAAAAAGTTGAATTAAAAAAAGTCTCTCAGTTATGAAGCTTCTTCTCTCAGGAAGAAGAAGCTTTTTAAGTGATTACAGGCAAAGAAAGTTTAATAAATTTAAGAAAACAAAATTGCCCTCTTTAATAAAATTACAAAACTTAATTTTTGTTAACACTCAAGGAAGTGTCCTGATAGAATTAACACCTTTCAAAATCTATCCGTGTATTATACATAAGTTTTTAAAAATGTAATTTTATGGACTTTATTTTCGTGTTTAAGGAATAAATACTAACACTGAAGAGGGCCCCAATGTGAGGAAGAAACTAAATGCCAAAATGCCAAATCATAAGAAATTTAATTTTCTTTATTTTAATTTTCTGACCCCGACGCCAAGTATAACATCAATAATTTTCAACCACCATTTATAATCTCTCTTTTAATATTAAATTATGTCAAAATAGTCAGAAACTTAAGTAGGAATATGTTAAGCGTGACAAAAGTGCCAAAAATAGAACTTTTCAAGAGTGCTAAAAAACGTTACTATTTTCCAATGATTGTTTTACAAATCTGATAAATTCAGAAAAAATAGACCATGATCTTCCTGGATTGAACTATAGAAAGAATGATTTGAAAACGAGAAGGAGAAAGCGATACATAATAAGAAAATTTATGTTTTTGTTTAATCATCGTTTTTTTACAACTGAATAAAGCTTTTACTAGAAAATAAAATAATATTATTTTAAAAGAAAAAAACTGGGCATTACAAAAATTTCATTGAATATTGAAATAAAAACTTATTAAAAATCTGATTTCTCTTCAATGTTAATATTTATGAAAATGTTAATTAATTTAGATTTTCTGTCAATAAAAGGCGTTCTACGATATTCCAATTAATATTTTAGTAAAGAAAAAATATATTATTATAAAAGCTTTGTACTTGGTCTGCTCTTTTCGAAGAAAAATCTAAAGATATAATTTTTTGCAGATAATTTTTTAGAGGTAAATTTTTAGAGTTACTAAATGAATTAGTAGAAAAATTAATAGTTTTCTACTAATTCTTAGTAGAAATGCTTAATAATGCAATTGGTAAAATTGAATTCTTTTAATTCATTTAGTAATAGTTTGTATTTTTTTTATTTAAAGCTTAAGGTCGCATCAACTACAAGGTCATTAGCGACCACAATTACAGGCAAGTATTACGAAGAAGTATACATTGAAAATTCGGTAAAATTAATGATCACTAACTCAATTGGTGAAAGACTTTTCGTTACTTCATTGGTAGTTTTTGACTAACTCAGATTTGAATAGCAAATTCACATCTTTCAAAATACATGCGTTGTCACAGAAAAACAAAAGAAAATTTAAGGGATCATACCACTTTAAACCTCCGAAAAAAGGCTATTTTTGTGAATTTTTCAAGCTGTTTCTATTATATATATATATATATATATATATATATATATATATCGATATAATTCTTTTTGGGCTCCATTAATACACTCTTTAAATGTGTAAAAAATTCTTTTATTGATTTTACATAGTTTTTTATACGAAAAAGTGAGGCTAAAATAGTATCTCGAATAATAGGTGTATCCACGGCGTTGAAGGTCTTTTTGTGAAGGATTACCTAAAACAAAAAAACTAAAAAGATTTAGACTCAGTAAGGGTGTGGCCATGGCCCGAACTAGAATTATTAAGTTTTATGCAAAAATAACAAAATGACGAATGTTTAAAAAAAATCGAAAAAAAGTTTTTTTGGGGTGGTTTTTTAGGCCAAAAAAATAGTAAAAATGAATGAATATTTTGACTTTATTCTAGTTCCGGCCATACCCACACTCTTACTGAGTCTAAATCTTGGTTTTTGTGTTTTAGGCAATCCTTTACAATAAAAAACCATCAACGACGTGATCACACCTATTATTCGAGTTCGTCTCGCTTTTTTGTATAAAAATGACCTTGAAAAGTAACTCAAACTGTACAATTTTCAGCTTTAATTTTTTAATTTAACTCTAATATACATAACAATGTATATATATATATATACACACACACACACACACACATATATATATATATTAAAATATGGGTGTCTTCAAAAATTTTGTGGAGGTTACGACAATAGGCATATTGCTACATTGAGAAAAATAGTACATTTCGATACGTGTATGAGAGGTGATAATTTAGCGCACGAGACGTTTTTCGCACGAGCGAAGCGAGTGAGAAAAGTCAAGTGCGCTAAAAATCACCTTTCACACAAGTATCGAAAGTATTTTATACCACGAGAGCCGAAAAATCATGTCAAAGTTGAGATTTTGAGGTTAGAGTGGTATAAAGTATTTTTATAAAGCATATAGTATGTCAAGTAAGAGCTTGACCAACAGAAGTCGATGAAAACTTCACACTAGAAATAAATCATTGTTATAAATTGAAAGGGGAGAATTTTCTCTAAGACGCAACGTGTTCAGAATGCCGCAATTCCTGTTGCACTATTTTTGAGCATTCATTTTTTCTAAAGAGGTCTAATTTATTCGCTAAGAAAAGCAAAATCCGAAATGTTTGAGCAACGTGAAGTTTTAGAAACAGCCATGAAAGAATGTAAAATACTTCAAACGGAAATTTTAGATCACTAGCTTTAAAATCATACCTAAAAATCTTTTAAAGGTGTAGTGGTTGTGAAGATATTTACTGTAAAACAGGATAATGCAACTTTCACACCTTATTGCGCTTTAAATGCGATATCTGCATAAAAAATAGTGAAAATAACTTCATTAATAGCTCACTGGAAACAGAATTTCTCAGAAAAAACAATTATTATGTCAAAAATTAATAGTGAGCATCAGCAACATATTTATCTAACAATTTATCATGAAAAATTGAAAGAATGCAAAAAGTGAAAATCGAAATTTTCACTGTTTTCTATTCTAGTCAATATTTTCAAAACCAATGGTTCTATTTTAATCCACAAGTGATCAATTTAAAGCTTGCTTTATCTAGAATAATCTCACAAATTTTCATCAACTTCCGATCATTTTGCTTTAAATGGCAGCAAATTGAAAACAATTGGCCTTATTTTGGGTCTAAAATTGACTAAAAAATATTGACATGACTCGAAGCGTATAAAAGAAACAAAATCATTTCTTTCACATTGCATCTTAGAGTAAATTCTTCTCTTTCAATTTATAACAATGATTTATTTTTAGTGTGCAGTTTTCATCGACATTTGTCGGTCACGCTCATACTTAACAGACTGTATGCTATTGCTATCTGCCAAAAGCAGATGCTATAGATTTCAAGTAATATGCTCTGGAATTTATAGCATCGCTGTTGAATCAAAATCTACTAAAGTTTACCGATTTGAATCAACAGTGGCACTGAAAATTCTATAGTATATTATTATAAATATATAAATCAACAGCATCTGCTTTTGGCAGATCGCAATAGCATATGCTATAGATTCAAAAGTATTTTTTGCTCAGTGTGTAGTTTAACTGTTATGATTAATTTTCTTGGTCCGGGTTTGTTATAAAATTGAAGAAAAAACCTCTCGCTACTCATATTATCAAAGTTTTATGAGTAAAAGTATGTACTTACTTTGAAAACCACGAAAAGGACAAGGAAAACGTTGGGTATTTTTATTAATATCCATTGTCGTACCTCGTGATATCTCTTATATTTCTCATTAAAATAGAATGAATCAACTGTAAAAATGTCAAGTAAAAAGGGATAAAACAATTTTCCAAAGGGTTTTATGATTCATTGTGTTTTCAATCTGTGGAATCATTTTTTGAGTTGTTAGCTATTGTCATAATCTCCATTGTCGTAACTATACTTTTGAATCCCAGGGGCGAAGTGATAGAAAATATTACCCGTCTAATAAAATTTTGCAAAAAAATGATTTAAAAGATGATTTTGTGAAGAAATGATTTAAAAGATGATTTTGTGAAAAACTGATTTTGTTTTGGTTGTATAAGTAACAAAACGATGAAGTGACAAAAATTTGATGAATTTGAAAAATCAATTTTTTTTATTAAAAAAAGTATTAAAAAATATTTTTTGAATTTTTCTTTTTGCTTTTTCTTGTACCAGGTAACAATTTCTAATCTTGTTAATTCTTATTTGCTGAAATTCTAGAACATTTTCTGATTTTTTGGAAAAATGAACCATAGTTACACACTGTAAAGAAAAGTCTTGTTTCAAGTCAAAAATTGGGCTTAATTCAAGCTGTAACACTTTTAAGACCCTAGAAAGAAAGATAGACTTATGCACTATATGTACATGGAGATAAAGTGCACCGAAAACAAGCTGTGACAAACTCGCATAAACTAGATTTTTTTCCTGTGCACGAGAATAGACAATGCATAACGTCAAAAAGTCCTAGAGTCATTTGAAATAATTTTAAACGTGATAGCAAAGCGTTATAGCAAAAAAATAATGATTTGTACATATTTTTTTTATTTTACCTTTTCTAAAAGTGCTCTTGTATGGAGAATCACCCATATAATAGAAATAGCTTAAAAAATTCGAAAAATAGCCTTTTTTCGGGAGTCTAAAGTGGTATGATCCCTTAACCAATATCTGGGGGTAAAATTTATCCTGTAATTTTTGTAGCAGATAATTATTACTTTGGAACCGAGTTAAACTTTATCCTTTTTATTCCTTGATTGTGACACCCTTCATATTTAAAAAACTAACAATATTACATTTGTAAATAAAATCCACTTCTAACATACATTTTTCTGGCCAATTTTAATATTAGTCAGTGAATTACAGCCCAGACGTATCTTTAAATAGAAAAATTTAATTTATCGAGAACCAATTGAAAATAATTGAAGAGAAATTGAGTTTAATTTCCAGAAGCTGGAGAAACTCTCTGCAATCATTGCAGCAACTGCAATTACTATAATTAGATGAATACACGTCAGAAGTGAAGGAGCTAACAAGGGTGCTCAGAAACTGTGTCCGCTGTTTTCCTTCTGTCTGCCGTTGGTTACATAAATACTTTACTCGGATCGCAAGTAATGATCTGTCCCCAAGATTCGGGAAACAGAAGGAAACAGAACGGGAAACTATGAAATTCGTGCTTGGATGCCTGGGGCACGTAACTAATGCTGTCGGCGACAGTAAGGTGAGTGTTCCGGGAGAGGTTTCCGACCAAGTCGGTTGGTTACGTATACGCAAAAGGTAAAGCGTCTTGGCTGTCGTCTCGGCTTCCTTTATTTAGGAGCGGTTCCGCGGCCGAGGTAAATTGCATCCTCAATTTTTAATAAAGCCCAGGAGAGCAAAGGCTTTGTTGAATGTTGGTGTATAAAGTGAACTTCGGTTGGTTTGGGTTTGGGAAACTGAAGCGGCACCAACCGTCTGCTTTTAAAAAAAAGGAAAAAAAAAAGAAACCGAGATGAGAAGGAGAGATGAGAGCAAAGAGGTAGAAGTCGGGAGAGAGAGTGAAGAGAGATCCTTCTCCATTCGTTTCATTGTAAATGCCAGATCGCCAGGACTAAGGCCAGGACTTTTACCAACCCACCTTTTCTGCAATATTGATTGCAAACTGCGAAGGCCTTGGGCATAACGATAGACTTGCCTAGGCCTAGAATATTCTTCTCTTGCTTTCTCGAAAACGATACAGTCATCTTCCATTTCTCTCTTTTTTCTTTCTTGTTTTTTTTCGAAAAAGGGAGAGAAGAACTATAAATAATTCATCTAACTTCACGAATTTCAAAATGTAATTAATTAGCATAGAAACTTAACTTTTGTGACCCTCAAGGATAACCGACTAATTTGAAATAAATTTTTGATTTCATATTATTTAGAATAGTGTAAATTGTACAATGTGAAAGGTGTTGAATAACTTTTCTCTGTTGATCAAATGTAGATTAAGTTTAAATGCTTGTTTTTTGAAGACTTGAAATTCGGATCAATATAAATTAAGTTAAGTTGAAATAAGAACAAACAAACAAACGAACAAACAAACAAACTCCTAAATGGAGGCCAGATTTGGATTCAGCACAAAAAACTACTCTGAAAATAACATATCTCATTCCATGAGCACATAGGTCACATTTTGTTAACCAGTGTAATTTATCTGACTTCGAAGATGCGATCATGAATTTCAAAATGTAATTAATGGGCATAGAAGCTTTTTACTTTTGTGTCCCTCAACGATAAACGACTAATATGTATCAAATAAAGTTTTGATTTCATACTATTTAAAATAGTGCAAATTGTATAATGTAAAAGTTTTTGAATAACTTTTCTCTGCTAATCAAAATTGTAGTTTAAGTTTAAATTCTGGTTCTTTTTTTTTTTTTTTTTGAAGACTTGAAGTTTGAATGAACGAATAATAATAAAAACTGGTAAAGCTATTTAGATTGTTTGAAAAAATAAAACACGAAATTTTCGTCCAACAGCTTCCTTTTTTTGTGCCTGAATTTTCAGGTGTGCTGGGTGGTAATATAGTGAATAGTCTACCTACCATACATTTTAAAACTGGATTGAATTTGTATTTCGAAAGAAAAAAATTTTGTTTTTTCTAGAATTCAATAAATTTTTAAACAATAAGAAAGATATAATTTTTTGTTTTTCGAAATATTAGTACAATCCAGTTTTAAAATTTATGGCAGATAGACTATATTTCTATCCAACACACCTAAAAATTTCAACACAAAAAAAGGTGCCTGTTTGAAGAAAATTTCATGTTTTATTTTTTCATAAAATCGAAATAGATTTACCAGTTTTCATTATTTCTTTGTTTCTCTCTTCGATTTTCAAGGAGTGAATAAAACTTAATAAACTGAATAAGAGTATTGTGTATATAACTGTATATAACTGCTACCAGTTGTCTAGTTTTACAATACAGTACCAACCTGAGCAAAGTGTACATATAAGAAATAAACTTAACTTAATTAACTGAAACAAGAAAAACCTTAAAATCGCAAAAGTGATTAAAATGGCAAGGTTTTGAAGCAAAAATATAAAATAATTTTTTCTATCGAAAAACACAAAAATACTAAATGGGAAATTTATAGTAAATAGGCTATATTGGTATCTAGTATTTCTGAAAATTTCAACGGAAAAATAAGGTGAGGTTTTTAAGAAATTTTTTTTCGTTTTTTCCATAATCGAAATAGCTTTACCATTTTTTATTATTTTTAAATTTTTTTTCTGAATTTTGAAAGAGTGAGAAAAATATGACAAACAGGAACAAGAAAAACCTTAATATCTTAAAAATTGCAAAAATAGCAATGAGTTTAAAGTAAAATTTGCAATAAACTAATTTTTCCCCATAAATTAAAAAATATTTGTAAAAAATGTAAATATATTGCTGTTAATTTTTAAAAAATACATGTCCCCTAATTTTTTACGTATAAAGACATACTTCATTAGCAAGCCAATTCTGAACAGGTCATCCGCCGGCCTGCATGATTTCAAATTATTCTTTGGATGGGATTTCTCAAAGAGTCATCCCATCCAAAGAATAGTTACTATCCGCCCATAAAATATAGAGCCCAAAATTTTTCACAGAATATCTCATCCGGAAAAAGTGAAAAATATGAACCGAAAACATCTAAAAGAGTAAGATGTCCTCTGTACTATGAATGTTTGATAAAAATTTTCAGTCAATTAGGAAGTTATTTATGATCGAAAAAAGGTGAAAAAGTACACAAACAGGGCCTTTAAGAATGGTCATCTTTGAGACGTCACTGTTCTAACAAAACTGTGAATGTGACAAATATGTGAAATTTTTTTTATGCATTCTCCAACTTTTATGTGTTCAAAAGTGAAAACCAAAGTCAGAAATTTGCATTTGTTAACATTAAAATTTAAAAAGTTTAGAAGGGCGTCATTTCCAAAACTAACCAACTTACGGAGTACATTCTTAAAGGAAATTATACATTATTTATTAACAAGAGCAGTATATGCAATATCAACTAAAAAAGCGGTGTTTTATTGTTTACAAACTTATTTTCTGTTGGTTAAAATACAGAAGACATTTTACCCTTTAGAAGTTTTTTGCCTCCTATTTTTCAGGTTTTTTCCGGATGAGATATTCTGTAAAAGATTTTGGGCTCTATATTTTATGAACGGATAGTAGAGAAATTATTAAATTTTAAAAAAGTAAACAAGAGAAGATGAAGAAAAAATCCCCAAAATGGAGCAGTTTCTTGTTCCTTTTTTAGGAAGAGCAGGCTGGTTTAAGACATTCCCAAGGGCTTAAAGAGGCAGCTGAAATTAACAGTATTTCGGCACGATGCAATTATCGCCCTAAAGGACGAGTAAGAGAGGGGGTTATTCGTAGAAAGGAGCATGGTTTAATTGCCAGGAAAGTATAAATTCCGTCCTCTTCTGTGCTCGCTCGCCTGTTATTTCACCTGCATTAGAAAACCCCGGGACGTCATTAATTTACGATAAGACTCACGCGCCAAGGGGAATCCCCTTGGTGTCGAGTGCCGGCGCCTGGAACCGTCGAATTTGGCTCCCCAGCATCCTTAAGGATCCTAGCATCCTAAAAAGGACCCCAGCATATTTAGGGACCCCCGACAGTTCTAAATAGCTCGGGCCCACTGGCGCCTTCGATTATGCTCAAAATAGGACCACCTGCCGATTTCCCCTTACTTTCTCCCTCATCTTGTTCCCATTTTCGTTATTTCTCTGTCCCACTTATCATTTCGCGGTTGTAGAATGTAAGATATAAGAATGTCCGGTGTCAAAATTCTGGATGTCAACGCTGGAAGAGTCGAATCTCAGTGGGGATTCAGTTCAAGGATGCAAAGCCAACATCTTAAATTTATGGTTTCGCGTGCAGCATTGGAAGACTGGTCAGTGTTTTGCATTGTCCCACGGGGGCCCAGGAGAGCGATTTAAAGATTATTCGCCGCGTGCTGTGAAGATTATTGCTGGGCCTGCTCAGTGTCAATGTCCCAGAGCAGACCTTTAGCAGCTGAGAAAGCGACGATGTCACAATAACAGACGAGGACATTAATTTTCATTCGAAGACAGTCGCCTTTCGACGCACAATCTACGATTAAGACGTTAAAGTCTGTTTGACGAAATTCTCGAGATTTTATCTCTAATTTAATTACCTTGTTTCCAATTAAAAAGATAAGGAAGCAGTTAAAATTAGGTACTGAAATAGGTAATAAAATAGAGAAAATATGTCTAATTCAGAAAAAATTCAAATGGGAATTAGTAGATGCGTAAATTACTGCTACTTTATCGTGAGGTGTACTTGAAGTTCTGAACATTCAAATGAACGAAATTTTCATTTAATTTCACTCTAAACTCAAATTTTTTCTAAAATATTGGTTTATTAGCAGAGAAACTAATGTAATGTAATGTATTTGTAATTGGAACAATATTTCAAGATAAAGGCCACAGCTGGGTATAAGCATGGTTGGTGTACCTTAGCAGATATTTGGTTCATATTTGGGTTGTAAGTTTCTACCATTATAAAACTAGTTTACCCCAAGTGCCACATTGAAAAAAAAATTTTTACAAAAGTTATAAAAAAATTTTTAAAAATCAAAAAATTAAATTTTCTCCAAAATGGCTGAATCAATTTCGATGGTTTAAATATATATTGTACAAGATATCACAACGGTTCTAAAAAAATGGAGAGTCAATTCTGGCAATTAGAAAGAAATAAACAAATTTTTTTTCTTTGAAAGCTTTTTGGTACCGCAGGATTTTTTCCTATAATACACTCACGCCCTTAATAACAACATATATTTCTGCGAGTATGATCCCAATGGTACTTCACAGTTTAAAAAAAAACAAAATATTTTGTTGGCCTCTACAAAGTATGCGATTCCATTGAAACGAGGGGTCTTCTTAATTTTAACTCATGACTCTTAAATGAGTGATGAGTCATGAGATCGGCTTTGGCCAAAAAAATTTTTTATTTAACAACAAAATAAACAATATTTTTTTCCTAACTTTTCAGATGTACCCTTTTTTTAGGATCTTCAAATTGACTAAAAAAAGAGCTTAAGTCAATGTAATAACTATCTAGCAACAATTTCCAGTAGGTTAGAGTAAAAAAATTGTTTATAATATTTTAAACAAATTAATGAACAAAAGCCATTTTCTCGTGATTCACAATCATTAGTTGTTTGAAATTGATAGTTTTTATATAAAATATGAGAGAAATTAATGCTTAATTACGATTAGTTAAGAACAGCTGCTGTTTGACAATTACTTAAACAATTTTTATAAACAAATACACAGTTTTCGTATGTCACAATGAACAGGCTCATTTTTTTTTGCAGAATCAACAAAAAATGTCATGCCAAAGACTCCATGCTGTAACTTTTTCCAAATTAACAACTACTGTTAATTATTTAACCAATATTTATAAACAAATTCACATGTTCAACATTATTCCACAAATAGGCCCAATTTTTTTTGCGAAACCAACTAAAAATGTATTGTCAGCGACTCCTAGGTGTAATTTTGTTCAAATTGATAAAAAAGTTAATTATTTAAACATAACATATTAATTGTTGTAAATAAATGCACATTTTGACCATTCTTCCAAGAATAGGCTCCATTTCCTTAGTGAAATCATCTAAAAATGTATTGACAATGACTCTTTGCTATCATACTTTGCCAATATTTTTTTCGTGGAATAAACTAGAAATCTCCTGCCAATTAGTCCTTCTTGTCATATTTGTCTAATTAATAAAAACGGTTGATTATTTAAACAATATTTATAAACAAATCCACAGTTCGATCATTTTTCCATAAAAATATTAATTTTTTTTGCGGAATTAACTAAAAACCAAGGTTATTATATATGTTTTAATGAAAGGTGTGATGGTTTATTGGTTATTGGGTTATCAAATTATCTATTTATTGCTCTCTAAATCTGAATTATTCAAATTTTACTAATTCAGATTTAGAGAATGGGTATCGTATCTCAACACTTTTTCTTAATTAGAAAAATATTACAAGAATGAATAATTAACGAGACATTTCTTGTTGATTCCGTAAAAAAATTAATATTTATTACGGAAAAATGGTCAAACTGTGAATTTGTTTATAAATAGGGTTTAAATAATCAACAGTTTTTGTTAATTTGACAATTATGACAAGAAGGAGTTATTGGTAAGACATTTCTAACAGTAATAATAAAAATAAGCCTATTCATGCAGAAGTGGCCGAAATGTACATTTATTTATAAAAATTGTTTAAATAATTAACTATTCTTGTCCATTGGCAAAGTATCATAGCAAAGAGTCATTGGTAATACATTTTTAGTTGATTTCGCTCAGAAAGTGATCTTCGCTATTCTTGGAAAAATGGTCAAAATGTGAATTTGTTTATAAATATTATTTTATTATTAAATGTTAACAGATGTTGTTAATTTGAAAAAAAAATGACAACAAGAATTCTTTGGTAAGACATTTTTGGTTGATTGGGCAAAAAAAATTGAGCCTATTCACTGTAACATACAAAAACTGTGTATTTTTATTTGTTTCTCTCATATTTTATATAAAAACTTTGAATTTCAAACAATTAATGATTGCGAATCACAAGAAAATGACTTTTGTTCATTAATTTGTTTAAAATATTATAAAAAATTTTTTTTCTTGCTCTAACCTACTGGAAATTGTTGCTAGATAGTTATTAAATTGACTTAAGCTCTTTTTTAGTCAATTTGAAGATCTTAAAAAAAAGTTTCAACTGAAAAGTTATGAAACAAATATTGTTTATTTTGTTGTGAAATAAAAAATTTTTGTTTGGCCAAAGTGAATTTTCTGGACCGACTCGTTATATCTGGAAGCCTTACGGTCATAAAAGAAAAACATCAAAATCCATTAAAAATTGGCCTGTAGACAGACTTTTGTCTTTAAAAAATGTTTTAAATAAGCAACAAAAAAGTGTGACATCTTGTACAATATATATTTGAACCATCGAAATTGATTCAGCCATTTTCGAGAAAATTTAATTTTTTGATTTAAAAAATTTTTGTATAACTTTTATAAAAAATTTTTTTTGAGTTTGGCACTTGGGGTAAACTAGTCTTATAATGGTAGAAATTTACCACCCAAATATAAACCAAATATCTGCTAGGGTATGCTACCCAGCTATGGCCTTTGAGTTAAGAAAACAAATGTCATTCACTTGAACGTTTAAAACTTTAGGTACATATCGTGAAGAATATTCTAGAGGGTAAAATTTCATTAAACTTCTTTGAAGGCAATTTTTCCGTGAAATTTAAAAGGGAGAATATCTGCAGATGGCTAATTTAGTTATAAAAAGTAGTAGGCCCAAGTTTCCTTCGTAAATATAATGAATCATCGCATACCCATTATTCACCTCGAAACCGTGTAATCGATTATAAGACCGAGGGCTTCCTGAGAAAATGCAACATCCGCATGGATGTAGCAGAGTTTTTCCATGGTGCTGCTATTTTTACTGGGAAAATGCGACGTATAAGCAGGCCCCATCTGTTAGTAATTTGTAAGGCTGGTGAAGCAATTAAAAGTTTGATGCGAGCATTAAACTCGTTGGGTTATAAAATACGGGGGAGGTTGCATCCAGGCGAGGGTCCGAACTACAGGTTGGACTAAAGGAGAACACGAGTTGCGTCTCTTGTTGTCCACCATGTATGGTGTCTAGAAATATTGTAATTGAACCCTTTTGAATTCCAAACAAATTAAACTTGGATGTCGCAAAAGAAGCAAAAAATTTAATTAAAATGGGAGTCATATATTAACGTTATGAACGGATCAAATTTACAAATCGTGACCCCAGAAGTCAGAACCATAGAGGGTTCTATCTCGGTTTTTGCCACCTTTACAGGAGAAGCTACTGAAAATTGTCAAGTTTCTGCATGAAGACACGTTAAATTATAATAAGAAGCAGTTTTTTATCTGTTTCCAAGAATAATAAAACTTTACTCAAGTTAATAATAATAAAACTTTGACCTAATAATTTATTGATTTTTAAGGTAGATCTTTTTTTAAATCTAACAAATTCATTGAAGAGACTTAGAATGATTTTCAAATCCTTAATTTATTATATTCTTTATATTTTATTCTTAAATTTTTCTGGTGCAGATTTTATTTTATAAATATTTTATATTTAGAGATCGAACCTAAGGGTCAAAGTTGTAGAGATTGCATTCAACTACCGTTTTGATGTGATTATTTTATTTTGGTAAAGAAGAGAGATAAAGCGAAATTTTTGAATTTAGTATAAAAATACTTTGATAGTTTATACAGGAATCATAGTGGTTTAAAAGTATAATTTTAGGGAAAACAGGGGATTTCTTTTTCGAAAAAGGAAAAAAGAGGAAATTTATTTCTTTAAAAAAAAAACCAAGGAAGCCAATAAAAGTTAATAAAAACAAAATTATTATAAAAAAACTCAAATATCATTAAAAAATAAAATTATATTGACTTCAACTAAGCCAGAAATTAGATCATAAAAATATTATCAGAGGCTTTATAATATTCCCCAAAAAACTTAATGACGCGTTGAAGTTAACGAAAGAGATAAATTCCAGCAGCAAATATTTCCGAAAAAAAATTTATCGATTAAAAATCAACGACATATAAAAAATTTCGGTTGCTAAAACTGCTGACAAGAATTTAGACTTTTAATTTATGAAATGACCAAAATTTTAAATTTTCCACAAATCAAATTCCCGAAACGAATCTGCCAAAATTAACAAAATCCTCAAAAGTCTTACATCCTTGTCTACAATCTAATAAAATACTTTACAAACTAGACTTTCAGAAACTTTGGATCTTTTTAGGGTTTTATAAAATCCTTTATAAAATCTTCTAGATTTCTCGATAAAATCATCTAGAATTTTCTAGAATATTTTTAATTTTCCACGTACACTCATACCTCGATTATGGCCGCGTAGATTATGGGCCACCTTCATGGTCGTTCACGCTTCACTGATTCTGTCC
>JBAGKK010250972.1:0-21155 GCA_037177015.1 Euceroptres primus | reverse complement strand
AATAATTTTTGTACGTTTTAATTTTTTTATGAAAAACAATGCTTTCTCTTTTCAACAATATCATCAATAATAAGATTACAATTCTTGAAAGCATATAATTAAATATGCTTTCATGAGACCTGTTTTTTCATGTGCATAATACCTTAAAATTATCCAAACTTGGATGTGTCGAAAATTGAAAAAATACTGAATTGAAATCCCCTAATATTTGAAAGCATACAAATTTGAGTTTTTAAAAATCTATAAGTCTCTTATAAATTAAAATTTGTTAATTAAAAGCTATTAAAATGATGAAATATAAAAAGAAATTAAAAATATATAACTCAATCCCAGTTGAAAGGAAAACTAAATTTCAACTTAGGATATTAAATATCCAACCTGAAAGTGTGCCTCAAGTTGAAATAAATAATAAGGAAGCTGAGATAAAAGGACAAACTAATTAGAAATTCATGTATATGTGTTGTACGTCAATGTAACAGAAAGAGAACGACTTGGAATGTTCGCTATCTTCCTGAAAGAGTTTATAGGAAAGGTGAGTATGTGTGAAGTGTATTCATACATATATCTGAAAATATATATGTATACGAGTTTGTCGACATTCGAGAACAACGAGTATTCCGTTAAGCGGCTGAGAATACCGATATCCGTCCGTCAGTCTGTCCATTCCCGCTTTTGTTTGAACATCCATAATACTGCTTCTGCACCAGAGTGTACCTGATGAATAGAGCAAATCGATGCCAGGAAAGACAGTTAAGGGTTGAAGTTGCACTTGCCTTTCTTCTCCAAAATATTTGTTCATTCAAAATTTAGTTATAACTCGCTTTCATTTTGTCTCACAATTTCAAAAATTATTCTTTGTTTCGTCTTTTTTATTAGGGAGAAATGAGAAATTAGGATTTATAAAAGAGAAGGAAAATTTTTTCCAACTAGTGAAACAATATTTTTGTGAAAACGATCAAAATATTAGCTCACAATTAAAAAGAATAATAACTAATATTTAAAGCATTTTCATTTTTTTTTTTTGGTGCATCGGCCGGGAAATCAAGTCAGTAAAATATTTTTTCTTTTGAAGTAGTTGTGTTTTAAAATACTATTCTTTACTATATTTTACCACCCTATATTTTACTTTATTTTACTATATTTTACTTTATTTTATTACTATATTTTACCAACCCTCTGTACTATTTTCTACTATTTATGTATTGAAAAGATTAGAAATTAGGAAATAGTTTTAAATATTTAAAGCTGCCTCCATTTGAATGGTATAATCGATATCATCGGTTACAGGTGGATAGCTAGAATACATAATCGTGAAACGTGCTAATATATAGCCAAGAAGGATATAAATAAAACGCAAAGCAGTTAAGTGATCGTCCACGTTTGCCAAATCGTTTTGCATATATGAGACTTGAATGCCGATGCCGTCGCACTTTGAAAAGCACATCAAATGGCCCACGTGATTTTAGTAACTGGAGTGCAGCTTACGAGAATAAAAGACTTCTATATTTGACTACAATACCCATTACTGACAGCTCGATTAAAGAGGACTGAAATTTTCTTGAGATTTAATATCGTCTATACTTCCGCTTTATTTCTTTCAACCTTCAGTGCACAGTGAATAAAAGAAAATTCTCTTCAAAATTCGTCATGAAAATTCCTTTAAAATTCCTTCCATGTTCACTTATTGTTAAGTATTTTTGACTCAAAATTTCTTTAAAATTCCAATTTAACTCTAAGTTTTAAAGTAAATTTAGTTTTAAGATTTTACATTAGTGTCTTGAAAAATTTAGATTTAGAACCAAAAACTACATTCTTTCAGGAAAATTTCTATGATATAAATATAGAGAGCAGCCCTTTTTACAGAAGGTATTACTTCAAAACCCTTGATCCTTTTTAATTTCTCTTTACATTTTTCTTTGTATTTTTTTCCTATCTTTGGAGAAAATACCTGACAAGAGTTCAATTTTAGCTAAGGTTCATCTTTTAGCTTGAATGGGTTATTCGTTCATAACAAAATCCGCCACAAAGTAAGGAGCAAGTGAAGGCGCTGTTCATAGAAGTTAAAAATAAAACTGCTAAACAGGGCTGTCTTAAAATTTCTCTCAAAGGAAATCCTTAGCATTAAGGCAACTTCTTATTTTGAAGACTGAAAAATTTCAGGCGAAATTTCAGTCGAAAGACTGAAAAATTTCAGTCGAAAGACTGAAAAATTTCAGTCGAAAGACTGAAAAATTTCAGTCGAAATTTAACAAGCTTTCAGTCGAAATTTCAGTCGCAAGATAGAAGCTTTCAGTCGAAAAATTTTTTACTAAAAGCTTAATATTAATATTAAAATTCGAATATACTTAATATTCGAAAAAATTTAATATTCTAAAGTTTACAAATTTGAATTTCTTAAAGTTTATAAGCATCTAAATCAGATCGTCTCAAATCTAAGCGCCAAGAAATTTTAATTTCACCAAAAATCCAAAATGAAAAAAAAAATTAAAAAATTAAAGACTATTTTAGCAAGTTAAATTAAAATCATCCATATTTAAATAAACTAAAGGAACCAATCAGATTTGAAAATTTCAAACAATACAGAATCAAAATTTCCAAAATTGAAGGCCCGACAAATTGAAAATTCCTAAAAGAAGATTGTCTTAAAATTATTATACCTTTCAGCAAAGAACTTTCTGAATAGAAAAATATTATTAATAACTTATCTAAAAAATATTTCTGAGAATAAAAATAGAAGAATTTAAATATAGATATAATATTACGAAAAAATAATATTGTTGTGTCAATTAGAAGTTCTACAAACGAATTCACTGATTTCAGACCAGATGTTACTTCTAAGGAAGCATGGCATGCAAAAATATTTTTCTAACAGAATTTCCGCCAAATATCTCTGAAAGATTGTCGAGGCTAAAAATGCAAGAAAGAGGCATGTTCAGAAAAGCACGTGGGCTCTTGACAGGAGACACCCATTTTGTGAGATCGACCGTTAAGGCGGGCATGAAAAGACTTTACACGGTTACCCACGTCAGTCTATAGGAAAAGAGCGAGATTGCCAAGTATGTAGGACATGGGTAGTGAAACGTGGTGTGATTTAATTTCAGAGGATGGACAGGCAATTTCTGACAGGTTGGACGAACGACTGTTCAACGTAGAACCTAATTCCCTCCCTGTTCCACCAAATTAAAAATTGGAGTTAAATTCTGTTTGCTTCGTTTCTTGTTTCTGCAAAACCTTTCATTTCTACCTGATTTAATCATCTTGACTCCTAATTGTACTGCTTCCAATTACTACGGTGCTTTTTTCGAAGAGAAACTTTGTCTCATTCATTAGCAAAAACAATATTCTTTACCAGTTGATTACTTTGTGATATATGTAACTTAATAAATTGTATAAATTAATAAGCTCAATAAATAATGGAGAGTGTATAATATGAAGGTATATAATGGCGGTTTTATAATTAGAGTGCCCACGAAAAATACATTTTAATTTTTTTGCTGCTCCCTACTAGAAATCTGGAGTCTTTTTGCAAAAAAATTACCACGTATTTTTAATTTTTTCGTTCCAAAATTTTTTAGAGGTGCCGCAAGACGTTTTATTATTAATATCAGATTTTATGAGAATCAAATCAAATCGACCGTCAATGTATATGTGAGGAAGTATTTTTATAGGTCTTACGGTCTTCAAGTAAAATAAAAAACGAACTTTCAAAAAGTTTCGTTTTTTTATTTTATATTTTTTATATTTTTTTTATATTTTTTATATTTTATATTATTTTATATTTATAGTTTTATATTTACAGTTTTTTAATATTTTATACTATTATATACAATCAAGTTCTTTGAAAAAGGCACGCAGTGTTAGCCGAAACGTCAGAATAGAATTAAAAATTTTATATTATTACATACAATCAAGTTCTTTGAAAAAGGCACGCAGTGTTAGCCGAAACGTCAGAATAGAATTAAAAAACAAACTTTCAAAAAGTTTCGTTTTTTAATTCTATTCTAAAGTTTCGGCTAACACTGTGTGCCTTTTTCAAAAAACTTGATTGTATATAATAATATAAAATATAAAGTATGATAATAAAAATGTTCTAAATATGTAAAAATAGAAATAAAAATAAAAATAAAAGAAATACCTGAATTAAACATTTTAAAGGACTCAAAACTTCCACATTTTAGAGTCAACACATGTGAAAGGAGTAATATGTCGAATTTTTTGTAATTTTTAAAAAATATGATTCATAAAAATTCAAGAGATTTCGCAGATTCTTTTTGTAATCAAATATGTAGTCTCACGTTAAAAAGCCTCTTTAATTTTTATGAGGCCTTTATCTACGGATGATATTGTATATATCTGTTTTTAAATTGGAGTCATGCTTTTTAAAAATTGCAAAAAATTCGCCATATGACTCCTTTGACATGTACTCACTCCAAAATGTAAACGTTTTGTTTCCTTCAAAATGTTTAATTCAGGTATTTATTTTATTTTTATTTTATTTTTGCATTATAGAACATTTTGATTATCATATTTTATATTTTATATTATTATATACAATCAGTTTCTTACTGTAGATCCACGTAAATTCTAAAGTATAATTTTGATCCACATTCGATCAATTTCAACTGACAGTTGACATAAATCTACGTGAAGTTGTGCATTGAAGGATTTTTTTCATCTCACATTAATCTCGAAATAATCGGCAACACTTTTTTAATACGTTACAATTTACATGATGTCACGAATTACTGACCGATTTTTTATTTATATTCAGCAAGTTTATTAACCCGGTACCGCATGATTTTTTTTCCAACGAAAAAATTCAGGCGTTTGTAGGAACAATGTCTGTTTGTTTACTTTTTCAAAAACTCACCCCCCCTCTACCGCAACTTGTTTCAGGTCAAAAGAATGAAATTTGACATTTTGTTTAAAAAATGATTGTTTATTTTAAAAATTACTTGTTTACCCCCCCCCCCAACAATTAGTTTGCGGGGTTTTTAAACCGTTTGAACCTCACAAGAATATTTTTTGCGGTTTAAAACGATATGTAACATATATGATACGCGATGCGGTAGAGGGTTAAGAGAAAAATGTAAATGTAATACTAAAATTTCAGAAAATAATAAGGAATGTATCAAGGAATCGATGTCTGGTGCGTTTCAATTTTTATTTTGAAAAAAAATTATTTTTGAAATTTTTTTTTCGAAATAAAAACTGAAACGCACCAGACATCGATGGCTAAATATATTCTTTATTATGTCCCAAAATTTCAACATTATATTTGCATTTCTCTCTTAATAGACCCGCTGAATGTAAATAAAAAATCGGTCGGTAATTCTTGACGTCCTCACATACCCTTAAAAATGAGTAGAATTGCAAAATTTAGATAAATATTTTCGAAAAATTAAAAAAAAATTTTAGGGCTTACCCCCTGAAAAAATACCTTAAAAAATATAAATTTTCACGTATTTTTTCTCATTTCGAAAAAAGAAAATGTAGAGGTAGCTAGGCACATTTTAAACATTAAATTGTGGTTAAAGATGACTAAAATTACATTTAAAAAAAAAATACGAGGTAACTTGTTTTTAGAAAGGTACGATTTTTACTAGCAAACCTGTAAAAATATTTAAAATTACAAAATTTAGATAACTACTTTCAAAAAGTTTAAACAACTTTGTAGGGCTTACCCGCTGAATAAAAAAGAAAGAATAAATAAATAAAGAAATAATACGAGGTAATATTTCCTCAAAATATATAATCGAAGGTGATAAGTTCTTCTAAATATTTAGAATTTCAATATTTAGAGAATTAATTTTAAAACAATTAAATGTAAATTTCTTTTGCTTCAATAAAAAATAGTTTATGATTTGTACATAAAGTGTTTGAATTGGAGATAAATTTTATAAAATATTATAAATTTTATAAAAATGTAAGATTAATAAGAAATTATAAGAAATTAAATTAAATTAATTAAATTTATAATAAATGTTTAATTATTAGATCATGTTAGAAATTTGGAATTAATAAATAGTTAACTCAATTAATTTAAAACAAATTTTAAAGAACCACCAGTAAAAGTCATGTCTTTTTTTTTAAAAACTTCAAAAATAATTTTTTTTCAAAATAAAAATTGAAACGCACCAGACATCGATGCCTAAATATATTATTGTTTATTATTTCCCAAAATTTCAACATTATATTTGGTGTTCTCTCTTAATAAACCCGCTGAATGCAAATAAAATATCGGTCAGTAATTCTTGACGTCCTCACATACCCTTAAAAATGAGTAGAATTGCAAAATTTAGATAATTATTTTCGAAAAGTTTAAACAAATTTTTAGGGCTTAGTCCCTGAAAAATATCTAAAAAAATATAAATTATCACGTATTTTTTCTCATTTCGAAAAAGGAAAGAAAATGTAGAGGTAGCTAGGGATATTTTAAACATTAAATTGAGTTTAAAAAATGATTAAAATTATATTTTTTTAAAAAAAGAAAAAATACGGGATGTGCGTAAAATGCGGTTTTACGCACGCGATCACCACGCGTGTGTAAATCGTAGGCACGAGTTGCATACGATATTTTTTGACACCGTGTGCGTAAAATGCGTTTTTACACACCCATATAAGTGGGTGTATAATAAGCCGTTTCGCGCACTAATATGAGTGTGTAAAAACGCATTTTACACACACTGTGTCAAAAAAATATTTAAAATTACAGAATTTAGACAATTACTTTCAAAAAGTTTAAACAACTTCGTAGGGTTTACCCGCTGAATAAATAACTAAAAAATAAACTACCCAGTATTTTTTCCTTTTTCGAAAAATGTAAATTTAACGGGTAACTGTAGACATTTCAAAAATAAAATGATGGTTAGAAGTGTCTTAAATTATTATTTTTCAAAAAATGAAATAATACGAGGTTATACTTCCTAAAAATATATAACTGTAGGTGATAAGTCCTTCTAAATATTTAGAATTGCAATATTTAAAGAACAAATTTTAAAACAATTAAATATAAATTTCTTTTGTTTCAATAAAAAATAGTTTATGATTTGTACATAAAGTGTTTGAATTGGAGATAAATTTTATAAAATATTATAAATTTTATAAAAATGTAAGATTAATAAGAAATTATAAGAAATTAAATTAAATTAATTAAATTTATAATAAATGTTTAATTATTAGATCATGTTAGAAATTTAAAATTATTAAATATTTAACTTAACTAATTTAAAACAAATTTCAAACAAATTTTAAAGATCTACCAGTAAAAATCATGCCTTTTTAAAAACAAATTACCCCGAACTTTTTTGTTCTTTTGTTTTGAAAAAAATAATTTAAGACCTTTTTGAACAAAATTTAATGTTTTAAACGTCCCTAGATTTTCTTTTTTCGAAATGAGAAAAAATTCAAACTTTTTTGTTCTTTTGTTTTGAAAAAAATAATTTTAGACCTTTTTGAACAAAATTTAATGTTTTAAACGTCTCTAGATTTTCTTTTTTCGAAATGAGAAAAAATACGGGATAATTTATTTATATTTAGATATTTTTTCTGGGGAAGCCCTAAAAATTTCTTTAAACTTTTTGAAAACGGTTCTCTAAATTTTGTAATGAAATTTTTTTAATTTGACCCCTCAAGATTACGTGGATTTAAAAAAATTGACCCCTATTTTTTATTTTTTATTTAAAAAAATGTTTATGCCTCTCAAATAATAAAACGTCTTGCGGTACCTCTAACAAATTTTGGAATGAAAAAAATACATAGTAATTTTTTTTGCAAAAGGGCACTAGATTTTGAGTAGAGAGCAGCAAAAAAATTAAAATGTATTTTTCGTGAGCGCCCTAATAATAATGTATATAAATTCATGAATTGTATAAGTTTGGGTAACAACTTTTAATGCAGTTAATAACTGCTTTTCATTTTAAACCTAAAACTGGAATGAAAAATTTTAATTTGAAATGATCTTTTGGAGAATTATTATATCTAAATATATTTTGATATATTTATATATATATATATATATATATATATATATATATATATTTTGAACATACTTTTAAAATATATATCACATACTTATATACTTTTGATTATGTTTTAGTTTGTCTTTGAAAAGTCTTTTTTATAAAGAAAATAGACTTGAATGTAATGTATAGAACATTATTAAGTTGTTATATTTCTATAAACCATTTTAGAGTTTTAGCAAATTTCCAGATTTATAGACAGGTTAATTTGCTCCTCAAAGGCTGGCTCTCAAAGTTAGATCAGTTCTCATTACATACTCAATTTGCCAGGAAACTACCCCATAATCTTAAGCATATTAAACACGCTCTCAGGAAGAGACTTAGTTACACATTACACCTGTTGTCAAGAAATTCAGTATATTTTTTCTAATCAAATAAATATTATTTGCCTTACAATATATAATATCATATAACAAAATAATAATGTTTATTAACGTAACTTGAATAATTTTTTCTTAAATACTATTTTACAACTGGGCAATAAATAAAATAAAATTCTATCATTGATACAGAATATAATTTTTTATTCTCTGAAATATTAATTCTCTAATGTATCAATTAAGTATCATAATTTAGCAATACTTATGTGAAGCACTTTTTACCTAAATTAGCAAGAGTGTAATTAAGGTGGAAAATAAGCAAACAAAGATAACTTTCATTAAAAGCTTCCCTGCTTGATTAGCATTTATTTCTGTTTCCCTTTCTCATTCGAGATCCACTTGGTCCTTCTTGCTACTGAAAGCTTCCTGAATTCTTAAAAGGCCACGAAGTGTTCTTTGCTTCAAGAAGAATTTCAAGAGGCTCCCAGACTTCTGTTGAACTAGGGAAATGGAAAACGGTTTACTAGATGTCATTTTTGAATTTGTTGAATTTCTCTTTTGTCAATAAAGTAAAAAGCTTTAATTTTAAATTCAAAATTTATTTGCAATTTAGAGGGGTAAATTATCGTTTAACTTCTTTGGTTTTTTATTAGTTTGTTTTTATTATTTACTGATCATTATTAATATTGGTCTTTGAAGAAAATCAACTGAAGAATAATTTTAAAAATGTTTGTTTCGTTTGTTAAAAAATATCTGTTTTATAAACTCCTGATTTCTATAAAATCAATCATTTCTATTCCTCACTGGCAGATAATGTATTAAATCAACAAAAATGTGTTGACATTAAATGAATGAGATTTTAATTAATATCTTTCGAAAATTGAATTTTCGTGTTACTCTGAAGGTTGCATACATGCATATATTCCATTTAACTGCGGTTAAACTCCATTAAACTAGATGTATTTGGAAGCTGAGTGGACACATATCTAGGAGCTTCCAGTCTACGAGCAATATTATGAACGAATACGATCTTGGTCGTTAAATTTGAACAATGCTAGTACGTTTTACTAAGCTGGAATATGTGGTACTGAACGCACCTATTCATCTACATATCCAGACCATCTGCATGAAAATGCATTCTGAGAAAATAATAAGTATCTTTGATTTTTAAAAAATATTTTTTATAACTTTGAACACAAATTGAAAGTAATTTTTCAAAGTATTTTAATTTCCAAAACGATAAATTTTGTCTTCATTAATGGGTCTTTATTAATTTAATTAAGTTGGATAAAAATTATATTTTTTAATGAGATATGAAATAAATTATAACCAAATGTTTAAAAATTATCTCTTACGAACGTATTTATAATTTTTTGTAATTATTTTCAGAAGACCTCGTTCTATTTTCTTTATTTTTTACAATAGAGAAAAAATCTGTGACGAATTTGTGTCGATCCCCATACGTTCTCGAAAAAAAAGTTCGAGCGTTTGTTAACGTCAAGAGCAATTCTGGCTGTCAGCTTTTTCAAGATGCACTCTTTTCATGGAGTTTTACTTTTTGCAGTTGTATTTTTACGAAATGGGGTGAGATTTCTCACGATGAAAATTTTGCATTTATATTTGCAAAAGAAAACTTGATATTCAAAATTCTTTTTTAAAAAAAATTATTTGTGAATGGAATTCGGGTTTTATAGAAATAAATGAGAATTTTATGAGGTTTGTAGATAGAGAAGTAATTTTTTTCTTGTAAATTTTCTTTTGTGTTTAATTGATAAATTGGAAACTATAGCTTTCTGGGCTTTAGTAATAAATCTGAATTCACTATAATTCCATGAACATTTGAATTTCACGTAAAAATGACAACGTCACTTCTCGTTACCTGTCAAAGATTTAATCCCAGTTAGTCATGGACAAATTGTATTTCGTCGACGTGCTACCCTCGAACCATTTAGGGTTTTTTAAATTGTTAAATTTTAAATTTAAATTTTAAATTGTTAAAACTAATGTTATAAAATAAAAGTTTACCAATTCATTAAAAAGAATTCATCATACAAAGTGGATACAACTTTAGCACTAAAAACTTGTTTTTTATTTATTTTTTATTTCAGATAAAATAATTAGTGCGACCTTTTATCCAAAAAATGATTTTATAAAACTTTCCACCATGTTTCCTAAAAGTTTAAAATTACTTATCTCATTTTATAAAAGCATCTTTTCTTTTTATAAAAATATATTATTTTTAATGTTTTTGTAAACAAAAAATCAACTTTTTTCAATAAAAAGTAAAAAAATGTTTCATTTTTTTCCATTATACCTATACCATATTATTCTCTCTTTGGGTTCCCCTTGACGTGTCTCCTTTTATCGCATTGAATTAGAAGCATTAAGTGCCATGAAAGCCTGAGTGGTTTTTCGACGATAATCTTTTTTCCCAGTGGAAAATACAACGAAATTCAAACCATTCGAACCATGGAAACGTTCGTGCTGCTATAACATTATTTTGACTGCACGAGTGTACCTCAACTCCAATACATTTTTCTGATGGCCACCACCCTCGTGACATGATAAAATTGCCCAGGAATATTATACTAAAGTTTATCGATTGATGTTCACAATATGGAGTTTTCGATGAAAATCTTATCATTTTTATTATGAAAGTGACACTAGACATCTATCTATGTTATCCAATTTTCGACAGGAGCAATGTTTAAAATACGTTCGGTTATAAAATGTCAATCTTTTAAAAAAATAAGGTATCTGAATATTTAACTGAAAAAGACAAATATACTACAAAATATAATCCTTCTTTCTTTTCATTATTAAAAATTTTGTTTATTCAAAAAAATAATTTTGTTCAACAGTTACTTAAATAAAAGATTAAGTTACTTAAAAAAATATGTAAGTTACTTAAATAAAGCTTGTAAAAATTAATCAACATAAAGCCAAGAAAAATCTATGGATTAAGAGAAAATCAAGAGTTTTTCTGTTCTCTAATCCAGTTTCCTAGCTTCGTAAAGGTGTCCTTTCTAACTTTTTTCACCTCCTACATTCTGAGAACCCTTGATTACTTGATTCGTTTTACTGCTCGTATTAAATTGTCTTTTTGATTACCCTGACACCAAATTACTCTTTACTTTTAATCCTACAGTAATTTATTGAAAGTATTTTCCAGACCATTACTACAAATTAAAAAAACATTAACACTCGTTCTCTTTTGCACACGCACATTGAAATTAAATCTTATCTTCGTGCTTTGCATTTTAGAGACAATTTGTTTCCTATGCGAGCACTGTCGAGAACAGAAGATTACTATTCAAATAATGCAATTTTAATCCTAAATAATAGATTAAAACATTTAAATAATAGATCATTATTTGATTATTGTTCGTTTAATTTTTACTTATATTTTATTACTTAATTTTTACGTTTTAGTGAGAATCTTTTTCTACTTTTGTGTTTTCGAACAAACGGGTTTTTCCAATTTTGAGATAAAGATTAATTACCCGGAAAGAAACTGATAAAATCCTAATTGACCTCCATCAAATTAAGGTTACAGTGACTTTAATCCACTAATAGTAGACTGGCTCTATTTTTAAGGATTGAACAGAAATAAAATTTCTGCAGTCTCTTCAATTATTTTTCAATTCTCAAAATCAAATACATTTTTTTTAAATAGATTCTGCACGTCAGGAATAAAAAAAAATGATCAAGAGGAATTAGAACATTTTTCCTTAGTTATTTTTTGCAGCAAAAAATTGTTACATTTTTGCGTGACTAACATATTACAATGAAGTGGTTGTGAATTCCCTACGAGAGTGAAAATGA
This sequence comes from Euceroptres primus, assembly GCA_037177015.1. NCBI lineage: Eukaryota > Metazoa > Arthropoda > Insecta > Hymenoptera > Figitidae > Euceroptres > Euceroptres primus. The sequence goes on along the minus strand of JBAGKK010250972.1, from coordinate 8,989 downwards.
CATACTGCACACCTCGTAACGATTTTAATTACAAAGCGCAATTAGTGATATTAACGTGCCAGGCTTTCATATGGCAAGAAACGTCGTTACGTTCACGAGCTTATTAAACGATGTTGTTAACCACAGGCTGGAAATTAATTTAAATTTGAAAACTACTATCTGTGACAAGCTGTTGGTCAATTGAGATAGGACACGAAAATCCGGTTCTAAATAGAATAATAATCGCTAACAGAAAATCTATCCGGAACCGGAATGTCGGATATCGAAACCGATTGGAGTTTTAATTGCGAATAAATCAGATTGGTGTCTCGTTTTACGAAAGTACATTTTGAAAAGTATATTTAGAATATAATAGGTATAATAATAAATTAATAAATCAAAAATTAAAAAGAATATTCATTTTATTTGCATGAGTTTATTAATCGTAAATATTTTTAATTAAACTATCAAAAGTTTGTTTCAAATCAACTAAAGTTTGTTGAAAGTAAATGAATTCTTCTGAAAAGTAGCATTAAAATAAATTTTTCTTTCAATAAACTCATTCAAGCAAACTCTAAATATATGAGATTCCTTCACAAGAATTTTCTACCACATACCTTTTAAATCCTAGAAATATTTCTTACTCTACAAATAAAATTCTACTTAAAAACCATCGGTTCAATTTCAAGAATCAGAAGATTGCTTGTAAACATCCAAAAGTGGAAAAGAGATCGAATAAATATCGTTTCTTTACATAAAAGATAGTCCAACACTGTTAAAACATACACCACACTCGAGGAATGTAAAAACAGAAAGAAAATAGCAATTCGAAAAATTTTACTTATAAGTTTTTTTTCCAAAAGTGTAGTTTTAAGACAAAATTAATTTTTTAGCACTTATTTAGGTTGTATCAAATTTTCGTAATTCATATTTCGTAGTTTTGGTATTCATAAATCATTTCAAATTTCAGTTTGCAGAGATCTCTACGACTTAAAATGTAATCAAGAAAAATTCAATAAAAAATTGAGTTTGTAATAAAGCCAAGGATATCCTAATCTAAATAATCAATAAAGCAATTCAACATTAAATTACTATTTTGTAAAAAATTTGCGAATATATTTTTCAATGTAGCATTTTGTAATGTATAAAGAACATTATATAAGCTAAGATAGTTCGATGTCATGGCCAAACCGTCTAATTATACATCACATCTATTTTTCCAGCACACTTTTCTCTTTAACACTTTTTCCAATAACACGCGCCTTTTCATAATCTGTTGAAAGCTCGCAGATTCACTGACATCTTTATTTCAATGGAAATGAATCTTTGCTTAAGGTTCGCTGAACTTGACATTTTCAAGGTTGTCGAAACGAACTAATTTCCACTTTGTGTCCACTCACAGAATCAACTTAAATCACTTAAATCACTTAAACTTGATCAACTTAAAGAAATATATAGAAGATCATTTTTCAAATCTTCTTTACTTTACGTAATGATATAAATTTTCATGATAAGAAAATTAGTTTGGAAATTTCAACAGAGAAAATCTGTTTAAGGTGAGAAAACTGGTAAATCTTCAGTCTTTTAAAATTTTTAATGCATAAAATTCGCAATAAATTATTATAATAATAATTATGAATATAAGCTCTTAGATGATGCTAAAATTTATATCTTACAATTTTTTAAACCAACAAAATCTAAACTTGACAGGGGCCAAATGCATTATAAATTCAAGAGTATTTTTTTCAGTGCATATGAAAGTTGTACTTGCTTATGCAAAAATAGACGGCGGAAATATATGTTTTATAATTAATTATCATATAATTCAACTTGATACTTTAAAATAGAACCTAAAGTCTAATGGAAAACTATCTTGTAGAGACAAAATTTAAATATTTAACTTGATTCTAAATTGGACTAAATAGAACTTGATTCTAAATTGTAAAAAATTCTCTCAACTTATGAGGTTAAAGAATTAAATCAGGAAAAAAGTGAAAAAGTGACAGGGAAATGCCATTTGCAATCGTAGGAAAAAAAAGGTTTTCTGAGTTCTATTTACCATTCTTGGTGATCATCTCCCTTTGAAAATTTTATGAGAACGTTGGAGTTACAATCTTATTTTACGAGAATTTTTCTCATAAAACTTTACAACATTCTTTCTGAAATTTAAAAAAAAATAGAGAATTACTTTTTCATCAAAAAGAACGAAAAAAAACAATTTTTTATCGAAATTTTGCAAAAAGAATCAAATTAAAATTTTTATTTTAAAAGCCATTTTTCTATTGGACACAATCCAGGTGGAAAAATCTGGATGATGGAAAAACTTAAAAATGTCTCGGAAAACAAAAATAGCAGGAAAAGTTATTTTAGAATGCGGAAACCACTTCTTTATATTTCATAGGATTATTACTGTCTTCAATAGAGATTCCCAAAGATTATTTACAAATATACATTACATTTATAAGTAAAGAAGAAATATTTTTTTAAATATATTTATTTTTTAAAAGACATTTTCTCATTTTGTAATTTTTCACCTACAATTTTTATGTAATATTAAGCTCATTTTTTTTATAAAATTGCGTTTAATTTAGATCAAAAAATAAGAATTAAAACTGAAAAAGAATTTTCATATTTATCTTTTGACCATTGACCCTTTCCATGACCTTGTGATGGTTCAACGCTTAGCTCCAGGGAAGTTCAACGTTCGAGTGAATCCACGAGAAAAGGGTGAGAAACTAAAGGATAAAAGGGCAACATGAAGTGCATGGGTAATAAAAACAATGATTTTTTCACCCTTTGTTTTCCCATAGCTCAATGACCTTGATTGAGGATATCTACTCAATTATGGGAAACCATTTTTTTAATATCATTCTTCTTGGTTCTTATAGGCCATAAATTTTCTTCATTTCCTAAAGACTAAAAGTTACAACTGTCAATAAAAAGCACCCACATAAAACGTGACTTTTCTTTTCTTAATTTTCTTCGATTGCTAATACACCTTTCTTATTATTTTAATAAGTTCTTAATAAATGTCCCCTTAAAATTAAAAAAATTTCCAGGTTTGTTAGCATACGAAAAACTAGGTTCCATATGGAAAATCTACTTATAGTCGCTGATCACTTTGATACTATTTATGGAATTTACGGTTGAAGGCAACTGTGCACTCAGAGCAACCTCGATATTTTTATCCAAAGGGAAAAATAAAATGAACGAGTCCATATCCACTGAAACATAGTTAAACGAGAAAAATTCACATAATGTTACAATTGTGACATTTCCAATTGACATGTTTTCCTGGAAAGTTAAAAATAAATATTCTTTTTGGACAAACCAATAGTGATAAAAAAAACAAAGTATTTTTAAGTGCAAAAATATATACGTATACAAAATTAGGTCCAGTACGTGTTTTAGGAATTTTTTTGAAACAAACTAAACTTCTAACTTCTTTTGACACATTTTTCCCAATTAATAACAAAAACTTTGATGAGATGTCAGTTCCTTGTTGAAATACTACCTACGCCAGATTTTTCTGGGACTTTCGTCTAAATACTTAAGAACTCTTGTCACGTTTCAAAACTTATCTCCGGCCTAAAACAGTTTTTACTTTTAGAATCATATTTAACCAAGAATCTTGATTCCAATTATTAAACCTGGAATATTTTAAGCATCCGAATTACAATTATTAATTTAAATTTAAATTTAATTGTTTCCAAGTTTAACAATTTCCAAGTTTTTTGAATAAAATATGCACAATTGGTGGAGTTCTTGAGGGGTAAAACATGTGCCCAGAGCGTCTGGAGTGTTCGTAATTCTTTCAGCAAAATTGTAAACGAGTGAGTCACAAAATACATATCTGAAAGTGGAACAGAAATTTCAAAGCAGAAAAGACCTTTGATTTTCTTCTTTTGATTTCAGGAAACTCGAGAAAATCAAAAGATTGAAAGAAATGCAGAATAGTAGATACATAATATACATCTAAACGAGGAATAATATTACTAAAGGTACATATGCTTCTGTATTGAAAAATAGTTTTTATTAGATATTAGAAAATCTATTCTACTAAAATAAATTGGTAACAATTATTATTTGTCCAACTATCATGTCCAATCAGTAGAAATTCGAGTGCAAAAAATTGAAGAAAGCACTCGTGCCAGGAATATGAGTAAACTGGCAAGTGTTCCAATTTTCGTGAATCCAAGTAACAGGTGGTCGGATTCATATGTGTTTGCAACTTGACTCGATGCTCAGGTGACTCACCTTCTCTTATAAAAAGAAAACAGAACTTCAGACATACAATCTTTTATTATTTGATATTTTCTTATTACAAATTTACAAGTAGGTGAGATAATTTAGTTCTAATCTATAAATATCCTTCACTTCTTGCCTGAATAAAATCTATAAAAGGTAAACTCAAAATTCGACGATAACAATTTTTTAGTTTTGAAAATACAACAAAAATTGATCCAATTAAAAATTTAAAAAAATGTTTTTTTCCTTATAATAAACATTTTTTTTGAAGACTTAACTCAAGCGAACTTAAAAGTTCTATTTACCTATTCCTCAATTGGAATGAATTTAAAATAAGAAATGCGTCCAGAAATATGCACAAAAAATTACGTTCCTTGAAAATATTGGCAAACCCCTAAAATTGGATTTAAGTTCATGAAACAAGTCCAACTGACAGTATCACAAAATGCTGAGAAAACAGAACCATTAACTACACATTCGAAGACATGTTTCGAAATGGCATAACAATGATTCGAAACGTGACTAGCAAAACTGAAATAACAACATTATTCACTTTGCATTGATTTAGCACAAAGCTCCCTCAGACAATATTAGTCATTGCTTTTAAGTATTCAAAAACAATAACCAAAGCTGACCAAGCATTTGTCAAGAATAATCCGACTAATATCAGGAAATCATGATCCTATTAACTTGGAGCTCATAATTCTCGGTTAATTACTGAGAAAAATTTCAAATCAGAGCCAATTCCACAAAAAAGAAGGGAAATTCCCATTATGCCGTTAGTTGTATTCGCAGAAAACATTGAGGAAATAATTGTTCTTTGAATAATTTATAAATATTTATCCAAACTGAAGAAAACAACCTCTCACTCTAAAATATGTACTTGGCACAATAAAAAAAATAGAGAGTTATTAAAATATTGGATCACAAATTGTCTCCTGATTTTTGTACTCAAAGTTTCGTTATACAAAAATCATTGAAGATATGTACACATTTTTAATAGGTGTACGTTTTTTTGTTTCTTTTTGTTTTTTATTTTTTTATGAGATAATAATATGTGAGGAGCAGCAACAGGCGTGAAAATAGTGACGAGAATGTTATTAATAATCCTGAAATCAGACGAGGAAGACGCACTCGTTCGGCCTGGTTCTGTGATGCCCATTGGTAATTTAAACTTACTATACGAGATTCAATTTCAATGGAGCCTGTTTCCGAAACACGCCTCGCTATTTTGAGACTCAGTGACCCATTTTAAACCAAGACAAGAAACCTCTTCCGTGAGAATATTCCTATAATAATTCTACCTCGCCCGACACCTTGACATAAGATTTTCTCATTCAATAAATCTTATTCTTGATAATTACGCTCAGGCTCCAAGAAATCACTTGTTCGATTTCAATTTCAAATTTCACTTATTCTAAAGAAAATCTTGAAAACTTAGTCGCACTTTTTAAATTTTTTCTCTTGCACATTTATTTTATTCAATCTAAGATAATCTGTAAACACTATATCAATTTAGTCGATTTTTGGAGTTTCCTTAAAAAACCAACTGTAAACTTTCTTCGACCATTGTTATAATAACGCAGTTATTTCAATTAGAAACATTTAGAAACCAATGCATTAAAAAGTTCGATTTATTAAAAAAAATAAATTTTGAGTCAAATTTAGAGTCATTCAATAAATCAGATTTCAGATTAAAGAAATGTTTTAAAAATATCTCCAATGTTCAAATCCCTGATGAGATTGCTGAAACCTTAGCGTTAGGAAATAATTATGGTATTCATTTTAAAGTTAATAAAATACCTGTAAACAGTATGATTGCTAATATTGAAGATTGCATTAAAAAATTTAGAAAATGAGGAACTAAAATTAAATATTAGAAAAACTACAACTCAATTAATTTCAAATCATAGTTTTTTAAATAAATTCAACAATGCTAATAATTTTAAAAAACCTATAGAAACCTTTCAAAAGGCACATAATGATTTAGTTTTCTTAAAAGTCATCAAAGGTAATATCACAGTAGCGGCTAATCGTGATGATTATATTAAAACAGTTGAAAACCTTTTACAAAATGATATTCTTTATAATAATATTAAAACCAGTCTTGTTCTAACCCTTGAAAATAAAATATTAATATAGTGAAGGCCCTTTCCGGTTTTTTGATGTTTTTATTCAAAAGCTGCCAACATGTTTCGACTCGGATCCGAGTCCTTTTCAAGGCGTAGTTCTTATTCTTAATTAAAGGAAATTAGAACATTTTTTCCTTTGTAGATTGTGCATAGCTTTCAGATATAAAAATTTGTTTAACATTTTTTTTTAATTGGAGTATCATAACCTCAAAAAATGTTTGTCTCAAAAGAGATAAATCCTAGAGAAAATTATTATATACGTTATATTTAAGAAAAATAATAGTGTTGAAAGCGATATGGCATATTCTATTAAATTTACTCTTGAAAAAGAAATAAACAATTCAATAATGCTGAAAATTCTATTAAATTTACTCTTGAAAAAGAAATAAACAATTCAATCAATCATGTTTTATTAATTATAAAAACACCGGAAGGAAACTTAATCACTAATAAGTATAAAAAGCCATCATGGTCAGGACGTTAATAATTATAATTCTCATCATTTATTTTGTAAAAAAGTCGGCCTAATAAAAGGTCTAATAGGCAGATGTGTAAAATTAAGTGATATAAAATTTAGAAAAGAAAACTTAGATCAACTTAAAATAACCTTATTACAAAATAATTATCCACTTTTATTAATTAATAGCATTATTAAAGAGAGAATTCCTGAAATATACAATAGTTCTTCTAAATAAAACAAATGGACTGAAACTTTAAAAAAAAACTGATTTGAAAGTCTCTTTGCCTTATATCGAGGGTCTATCTGAACGCTTAAAAAGGTTGTTAAAGAAATATAATATTAATGTTTATTTTACTAACAAGAATACATTTAATAGATTTCCTGTTTTTCAAAACAAAGATAAAGATACTGTAGATTTATCTGGTGTAGTATATCTCATCAAATGTAAAAATTGTAATAAGGTTTACATTGGTGAAACTGGCCGGAGACTAAAAACTCGAATTAGAAACCATAAAACAGATTGTAAATTAGGTAATCAAAACACAGGTTTGTCACAACATTGTTGGAGATTTGACCATTATTTTGACTTTGAATTTAAAAATATCAAAATTTGAGCTCGGGAAAAAATACTCACAAACGAGAAAGCATTGAGTCACGCCTATTCATTGATGCTAGAGTAAGCAATTGTTAAAATATTCCAGCTTAAAAATATTTTTTTCAATTTTTTTAAATCATCTTTTGAAAGATGGTTTGTTATTGGTTGTCTTTTAGAATTTGCATTCATGAACCGATTTCTATAAAAGTGAGTTCTAAAGTTTTTTGGGTCGCTGAATCCGAATTTTATAACAGAATTTCAAAATTCAAGATGACTGATTCAATATGGCTGCTGAAAAATTTGAAAACAGTCACCATTTTATAAAAATGGGTATCCTAAGGCTCGTAAGGTCTTTAGGTCTTTTAGTAACCTATAAAATAAAGTCCCTTAAGAAATTAAAAAAAATTCGATTGTTTTAACATTAATTTCTAAAAAGATTAAAAGAACACAATAAATAAAAACTAAAAATATCAAAGTAAATTACATTGTTCTTGTAAACCTAACCTATAAAATGTCAGATTGGAAATACAAACTGTTCCAAAAAGAATAAAACGCTGTTTATGGAGGTTATATAATTTGTTGAAGGTTTCAAAAATTGCTAAAAACTACATTTAAGTAATATATTTCCTTCTCTTAATGACATAATGAATTAATTAACTTACCAAAGAAATAGACTTTATCACACAAATATACCTAGTCCAATTGCTTCAAATTATTATTAATCTTTTCCTCCAAATTTCTCCATGTCAAAATGCATTAAATATTGTAATCTAATCTTTTCCTCCAAATTTCTCCATGACAAAATGCATTAAATATTTTATCCAATTTCAAGTATTTCAGAATAGAATAATGTTAACAGGATGTTTTGTTTATTAAACAATCATGAGGCACAAGGCTTACTTATTTGTATTCCACCCCTGACTTTACATTCTGTGACGTGCGATTGGACGTGTAATGTCAAACAACAACAAAATATAGACTGTACTTGTTTAAAAGATTAAATTAAGAAGTCCTTTGGAAGGATAATTCACTATTATTCTCTTTAAATAAGATGTGTTAAGTTAAATTTGAAATATTTTCCCGAAAAGTGTCTAATTTACATGGAGCGTGTAATGATACATAATAAAAATACGCAAAAGTTTAACACGTTTTACGTTAGTTAGAGATAAATCTTCTAATTGTTATCATTGATTCATACACAGATGTGATGCTTAGACTTATTTATTAAAGAATTACGTTAATATTGGTTGAAACAACAAAAAATATCATAAATATATAAAAAATAAATAACATAAATATCAAATTTAACATCTTTATTGTCATCGCACGTTCCAGGAAAAAGTTAGGGGGAAATTTTTTAATTTATAACTCTCTTGTCTTTAAGTGCGATAAAATAAAAATCGATATAAAAGAATAATATTTTTTGAGACATACTTTTAAAAGATACCAGTGAGAATTTATATTTTATCACCCTTGTTATGAAGAATCCTCCTCAAACTTATTTATTTATTTGCACAGTGAACGGGCAATGCCCTTTAGGTACAAAAGAAATTAAATATAATTTACAGAAATGTC